>JAUZND010006642.1:0-27755 GCA_034780555.1 Coelogynopora nodosa
TTTATAGAAAAAATATATCGCTCCAAAACTTGGACACACGTTAGACCATATAATATTGATAATAATTATGAAAAAAAACAATTTTCGAAAAATGGCGCTTAGGCCACTTAGACCTTGTAGCAGCGATATACTAAATTAATTGTTTTATAAAACATTTTAAATGATGTAGGAAGGCAAAAATACCAACTGCGAGCACCACAGATATAAAATACGAAGAGAGGCAAAAGATCAACACCAAGCATATAGCAATCCAATATTCTCAAGCCCACGGGAAATGGTGATATATGACAATTTGAGCAGAGATTTAGTCAGATTCACAATTAAAACAATTGACCATTTTGAACTTCAATTTCAATAAATTTAGATAAAGGTACTCTCTATGCTTTTTCTATGCATCTAACACTTTAGTTGACGTTTAACAGATTGCGTATTTTGCAAGCAAAATTGAAGGTAAATCTTAACAAAAAGAAGCAATAAAATTAAACAATAAACACGTCCCGCTTACTCAGCGGGAATTTGCACATAATAGCTTGATTTATTAAATAAACTAAACTATTCGTTGATAATTAACTTCGATTAAATTGAATGATGGCATCATTACAAACATCTGATTCACAATAGTAGGCCTATTTATTTTCATATGAGACATAAACACGCGCTGTACTATATATATTAAACATAGCATTATAAAAGATAATATTAGGTTTTACCACATGTAAAGTTTACCAATTCCACCCTATTTAACCATTATGACCTTGTTATTCATTGTAAACATAATAACGATACCACTAAAATACGTAATAAATTATACAGAGATAAAACTACATTAAAAATTAGAAATAATCATTTATTTATTCCGAATATTCTACAGTTACTTTACATTACATTTTTAAGGGAAAAAAAGTATTCGATTCAAGAACTCAATTTAAACTTTACATATGTAACTAATAATATGAAATACCATACAAGTAGTTACCAGATATAATATCTACCCTTAGTACCCTATAGATGACGTGTTCACCGAAGGCGAACGTTATAAGGAAATCTATACATAGAAGTCTGTGTACTAATAGAAGATACTAATAACGATCTGATAAGTGGGAGGAGAATCAACTGGTATACCTATCATCAATAAAGCTATATCTTATGAACTAGCATAGCAATATCTCACGTATTTGTAGTGATTGAAATGGATTATAATTATAATTATATAAACAGTACTTAGTACTTTCATAGGAGTTACGAATAAAAAATTAATTAATAACCATGGTTTTCAATTGTTCGATTCTTCACGTTTAAAAAGTTTACATAAAATAATAAAACACTAAAAAATATATTATACATAGTGTGTTTGTTAAGTTAGAATTTTCCAAATAGTAAGCTTCTAAACATTATGGCTCAATTTAACTTAAATCTGCATTCTTAAAATAAAACAATTACATAAATGCTAGCCTTAAAATATTGTAATACTATATGAAATAAAGTTTGCGACAAAAAATTATCAAAATTAATCATAGCATTAATTTTGGAAATATATATTATAGTGGTCTGTTGTAAACTTTCACTGAGAAAAGTATAATGATTAAGGTAAATAGCCGAAAATTGAAAACATATTAGAGCTTTTTAATCGTTTTGTTTTATGTGACTATGCAGCTTCATGAAGACCACAAGATAATTCTTAATTGTTTAATATAACTTAATACTTGTTTGTTAACGAACGGAAAAAATTATAATTCGAAATTATTGAAACCACAACATCAACTATTTAAATTGAATTAGTTTTAATCTGAAAAGGAATTTAAAATAATAATACAACTGATTCCATCAGAATAATAAATTAATAGTCTTGTGAAATTATAACCAAAAGGTTAAGAAGTCATTTCCCCTATTCTAGTTCAACATACACATACACATAACATATATATATTGTATATAAATAAAAATCATCTTCCTTTTATTCATTAAGTAGATGTTGTCTAATTTTAGGCTCAGAGCAAATTAAAGACTTATTTAGTTTCATGGCTTCAGGTGTGATTTTCTCACTCCGACGATACTGGTGAGTTCATAACGAAAAACAACAATTTTAATTACTGCAAATGATACAGATAGAAAATAATATAGTGATTAAGTGTATTATAGATAGAAAATACATTTATATTACTTTAAATAGCCATGAATATAAAGATATCTTTAAAAATATCGTCTAAATACGTACATTATTAATTAATTAATTAACATGAACTTAAACCTGTGTAGAACAATACAAAATAAAAGCATTACAAATTTCTATAGTTGATGGAGTCTATAATTTAGTATGTTGCATACGTACAAAATAATTTTAAAAAGGAAAAATGTAAAGCATATTTTACAGTCTTATAAGTCGGAATGAAATCTACAACTTTAATAAAGCACAGAATTAATGTAATCAAGGAATCTCATTGAAACTATAAGCTAGAAAACATTTTGCAATCCTTTTATCTTCTCGATTTCACAAATATGAAACGGAAATAATTAAAATTCAACAAAACTTTTGATATAATATAGCAATATTCAAAGTTAAATTCCAAACCCTATCTTCAACTATATCATACTAATAACATAATAAAGAATTAACCCAATGAAGTTGTTGAGAACAAAATTCCTCATCCACATAAGATGTTAAATAGGATTTATCAGTGTGACGTCAATTGACATATAAATAACTTGGAAGTACTTCAATAAAAATTAAATTGTAAATTCACCCAAGCTGACCGCATAATTCCGTATGTATGCAGGTCTTCATTAAGGAAATATAATAAAACGATATTTTTTTCAATTTAGACTAAACCTCGCATTTTTTCAGGGATATCACTTAGCTTATAGTTCAGTTTGTATAAAGCTGACGGTATGAAATACTGCTGTTGATAATAGTTTTCTATCTACCTGAATCTTCAGCTTTGGGGTACATTGTCTTCCAGTTCTTCTTTGGTCGCCTAGGTAATTTGTCGACGAAGTCTCGTGCCTGGTTACAAGGAGAAAGAGCCACAGATAGTCAGAGTAAGAGAGCGTATAAGAACGGGAAACAGGGAAATCAAGGGGTTAGGAAACTGACATTAAGTCAGTTGTTGTTCAGGGAGTCAAAAGTCAGAATGAATAACACAAATAAGAAATCGAGTCAAAGTAATATTGATCTAAAGGAATATGGAGGATTACAGGCGTGGAAAAGTTATCCTCCCGTCGAGATTAACCATTCCATTATTCTCTACACAAGCAGCTATTTAATTAACTATCTATATGTTTAACTACTATATAGGTAACCTTACAATAATTAAATGAAATAAATACATTTTCGGAATTCTATTAAATTACTGTTTTTACAAAAATTATGTTGAAAAAGTTCAGTAAAGAGAGTTACAATATGTTAATATAATATTATCTAAATAATTTTGCTGTTCAAAAGAAAGGAAACACATCATTAGGCGAACACGTTTTTATTGTTAATGTCAATATAATAGTTATATTAACCATTCTTGTTAGCTTATTTACTGCACAAAAATGTCCATTTATATTTAAAATGTTGTTGTTTTGCTATATAATGTATTTTATTTCTCGATATTTAAATAAAGCTCGATGCTACGTATAATCAGAGACATTCATTATCTTAGGATTGAAATTCATAAGGCAAGGAAATCTTTTGAAAATAACATTTGATTAAATATTTAGTATTTTTGATATTATATTATGGAAATTTTCAACATAGAAACATATTTCTATTGAAGTGTCCAGAACTGTCCCCTGAATTTCTCAGATAAACATGGTTTTTCCTTCACTATTTAATTTTTTCTAAACATTTTATCAAAGTTTTATTTATTTTCCCAGATATTTCAAGGACTTTGTTTATATTTTATTCAATTTATTAAGAATTATAAATTGATTATGATTTTTTTAATATTATTTTCAGAAATTTTAAATTTGTAGTACGTCTTCATGTATGAAATATGATGAAACTCAACAAATTACTTCTATTCAAAATTAACATCACTTTCCTGGATCATCAATATTTTTTTAATCTATTTTTTCAAAAAAACATACACTTCCCCCAATCAGAAATCATTCATTTGATCTTCAAAAACATTACTGAAATACTAGTGTATTTCTCATAAACGAACAGTTAGCAAGGTATTGAGGTATGCTTAAAACTGTAATTTATTTTATACCTTGCTAACTCATTTATGAGTTATGAACGATTTAAAAAATTAACTATTGATATATTATATCAATAGTTGAATTTAAAACTTCAATAAATGTTATGTCACATTAATTTATACACATATACATAACTAACATTTCATAATTTGTTAAATTTAAATCAACCGCCTCCTTAATTAATTTTTTTACAACCTGTATAATAAACAATGTCTACTTTTAAAAATATACATGTAGCAATAGTAATTAGTGAAATATATATGCTTAAACTACATAGCCCGTTTGTACATTAATTAAGTAGACTTATTCTGACTGAAAAATTACCAGACTTAAATCTTTTTAATGAACTATAGTTTGATCACGTTGAGAGAAGTACATGAAGAAGACTAATGAGGAATTAATGCGTTTGGACATTGAGTACAAAAAATGACTAGAAACGTAATCTACAATGTTCAACAAAATTAGTAGAACAAAATCTTTCTAAAATTTCAAACCAAACTCAAAAAAGTAGGGTAATTAATGTGGTAAGATATTGTTGTCATAACGAGAGTAGTAAATAATTACTGTTTAATGAGCAAAAAAGTTGACGACAAAAATAATATTTTAGAATACGAGGAGTTCAAAATATATGCACACAGAATATTTAACATAAACGGTTCCTTTTGATCTCATAATAACTCAATCTTCAACGCCGCACTTTTGTCGATTCGATGGTTGCATTATAGATAACTTTAACTTAAAAATCTAAACCTCCAGAGAATGTAATAGCCACAAAAATTAAGTTTTCCTGAATAAATATGGATGAAAGCAAAAGAATTGGCGAATCAGCCTTTAAAATAATCTAATTTAAATTTAGAACACAAAAAATATGATGAAATCTATATAGCTGATTTTAACTGTTGGTTTAGCGGTGTAATTTGATGATATTTGCATGACTTAAAGGAAGGTATATAAAGTAAATTCACTATAGATTAAGTTAAATTCTGAAAGCCGCGCTGCTACCTTTATATCTATATCGGTTATATGATATTATTATTGTCAAACCAACATAATACAGTACAGTGTAGCATACCCATCATACCTTGTCATTGACTACCCAATCGCTATCTTCCTTGTTCGGCGTCCCGATCACGTCAAATATGAGCATAAGCTGGTCGATGTCTTCACGCACACAACAGAAACAGATAATATGAACGCGAGGCAGTTAAGGCAGAATATATTAGAGTCGCAGTCGTGTATATGGGGTACAGTTGTAATTTACCATATTTCACTATTTCAATTGAGCATTCGCTAAAAATGCTGCTACAGTAGATACAACAGGTTCACTCACACAACATATTTTTTATTGATTAATAATTTACTACTAGGTACTTATTAATTATTTTTTTATTTATAGCGAAGCACTTGAATATGAATTTAAGTTTCGCATCTATTAAAGAGAAATATACTGCGCCTCAGTTTATATTATTCGGTACTATATAAGCATCTTAATTTCTTCAAACCCACGTGAACTTAGATAACTCAGTACAAAAGTCTCGTGAATTATTAGCATACTTTTGTGAATTAGAAAAAGAAATATGAAACCCAATGTCCCAATAATGAACCACTGTGTGAAGTTTCTAAATTTAACACATAATATTTCAAACAAACAACTGAAAATAACAACAATGTATATGTTAAAGAAACTCGTTTTCGTGTCGATGTCAATAAACAAGTTAAGACAAATTAAATCGCTGTGAAATTTTATGTAAATACAAATTAAAATACTGATTTTAATATAAATACAATTGAACGAGAATCAGAAAATATGCAAGTACTTCTACGGTTCGATTATTTTAACTTAATATTGATGAAATCAAGCTTTGCTGTAACTAAATGTCTTCAGTATACATTGTACATATTCTGTAACTCGATTCATAGATTTGCCGAAATTCTCTTTCCAAAATACAGGAATGAAAAACTGCAATTCCAATCACACGATCTCCAAAATAAAAGTACATACTCAAAAAAACACACTCATTCTAATAGAATTCCTCTGGGAATGCTACAGAACGAAACACCCATACAAACTTATATAGTTGACAGCCTATAGCGGGGGGAAGCTCACACAAACAGACACATACAGTACATAGTCATATATACTAGCATTTCAAGAGGAAATTGAACTGAATTACTTATAGCCTCTCAATAGGCAAGAAACTGGCACGATAAAGGATACAGTGCTTGCCGGGGAAGAGAGGCCGGTTGTGGATCATCTCAGCGAGGATGCAGCCCACGCTCCAGATGTCAATCGCCTTGGTGTAGCCCTTCGAGTTGAGCATGATTTCGGGGGCGCGGTACCATCGGGTGGCCACATACTCCGTGTTTATGCCCTGGTGGTCGCGCTCGGGATCATTGATACGCGCCAGGCCAAAGTCGCAGATCTGCGCGTACCATCGATGATCATAAACTGAGAGTTATATGTGTAACATACTTCTTTTTTAGCTATATCAATTAGTAAAAATTAATTTGGTTGATACATCAATTTTAAGACAAAATGTCACGACTTTCCCCAGTTTTACAGTGAAATACAGGCAAATTTCCAATGTTAAAAGTAAAATTATACTTCGTCTATTTGCTCATTTGAAGTGTAATACAAATTACTATTGTTATTGAAGTTAACACAAATATTTCACAAAAAGATATAGTTTTTCAAAATATAATAGGTAAATATTATTAAAATGCAATGAATTTTAAAAAATTAATGAATCGTGATCGTATTATTCAAACATGCATAGAGAATAACTGCACTTTCAAACGTATTCATAACTCTAATGAAAGAACTGCAATTATGTTTTAAAGTTTGTATTACTATAATATTACAACATATCCTTAAACAAAAACTGCAAAATGATGTATCGATCAATAATTTCCATAGAACTATTGAATATATGAGGATATCTAGTTTTAAAGTCAGCTTATAATTTAGTTCTATGTAGGGTTGTTTTTATGCTTAATGAGAATCGGATCACCGTCAATTATCTACAGTCTAAATGGTCGCCTTTCCCTGAGGCGATCCCAAAAGTGCGATAGCATTTCCCAACCTTCAGCCGACACAAGCTATAAGCTACTGGGACTGTGATCTTTATATACGCCTGAATAAGCCACGAAGTCAACTATAATGGTACGAACACTTCACAGGTAGTAGTGTTTTGTCACTCATTATTATAGTGACTTCGAGGCAACATGATTATAAAAATATACTGGAGTATTGATTATGAATGCTTTTATTTCAGATAATATATCTTTCAAAGATACACAATTAATATATCAGTAATAATTGCATAATATCGAAATATTTTCTCTCTTCGTAATGTTGCATAATTATGAATACAAACTGAATTTTACTAAATATTAACTATTATTATAATATAAAATATCACTATACAAATAATGTCTGCAATGTTTATATAAATATTACTAAATCAAATTAAAAAAACAAAAAAACAGAAATACTAAAGTTTTGCTTGAAGTATCATTTATCCGTAATGATTATATAAACGTTCCTTTGAATTTAAAATTCTACATGTGTTTATTGTGTTGCAAAACATGAAACGTTTCAATACTTCAGAGAATTACATGCAATGTATAATAAAAACTCACTTATAAGAATTTTCAATAACTTTTGAGTACGATTATATGAAGGTTGCTAATAACAAAATATAAGTTATCTTTATATGATATGAACAATGAAATTAACTATAATTATACCATGTGCAGTGCAAATGTATTTGTATAAATATGCAATAAATACACAAAATACACACATATAGAACAGTATATAGGGTAAAATCATCAAAATTTACAAATCAACCATGGAAAGTATAACAAACATATCGACTAAATACAGATAATTAACGGACGTAGAAAATTGATGGTTGAAGTTATGTTTACACTATAATGATGGCTAGTGTTAGGGATCTAAAGCACACACTAGTTAATTATCAAAATAGACTAGATTACGGGCGGTCTGACTTCAGTAAACACAGCTCCTGTAATAGTCGATGTTATGCGCCGACTGTAGGGAGATATTGAAATTTGCATTATAGGTTACAGTAATGCACAGGGATGATATTGAACCACCAAAGTACATGTCAGCATAGGAATTGTGATGATAATTTGGTAAATGTTGCAATGGACAATGGATTTTACTATTATTGCATATTTGAATAATACTACATTTTAAAAAACAATTGAAATATTGAAATACATTAATACTATATTTTAAAGAACAATTATAATACAATAATACTATATTTAAAAAAATAATTTAAATACATTTAGTACTTATATATGAACATTTAATTGAACAAATTTTTAATTAAAATTGAGAATATTTACTTTTTTTCAACCAACAATTTTCTTTCAAGATAGAATAATTTTCAATATTATGTATTACTTTTTGTAAAAATACATAAACATTTGAAAATTGGTAAAAAAATGCTAGCAGCTTCTGTCTGTCATTATCCGGAAAAGGATTGTCAACATTTGTTAATATATATATAAAGATGCCAAAGAAACTTCCGAATGAAGATAGAAAAAAAAATTAATAATCAAATTAGTTATGTAGAATAACTATTAGTGAATTTGTCATAAACTTCTAATTTCATATTATTTATTAACTGTTAAAATTTAGGTTATACTACTGGCATTATTCAAATTAAACAACGAAATAGTAATTTACGCATATAGTAGTTATGGTATAACAAAGTTCAATACTATATTGCATGTCGTATTAAATACAGGACAGACTTTTAGATCTCAATTCGTTGCCTACTCAATAATATAACTCGACGCAGACAGCCTTCCAACTAGTATTCTAGTGTTTTATAATACCTATTCCACCTAAGAAATAGAAAGCAGTGGCAGTCTGGTGATAATAGTATTTTGTGACTATGTCACTACAGCGCCTGACTTTGTTGTGTATGCTAGCCACACCTTGGTACATACCAAGTATACTGCCTAGTAGGATGGCAAAGATATGGTATCTACTGTACTATAGCTGACAAATAGGTATATCATATTATAGTACTATACTATAATGTCATGTTGCATAACCTTACTGCTATCATAATTGGATTGATTACGTTTATATCTCCGGCACAGTATCGATGAAATTACAATCATCGCTACAGTAAATTTACAAGTGCTATCTTTTGTCCAATATAGACTATCAATATATACTGGCATTGAGGCACCTATAGTTGTAAATAGTGATCGAACATAAAATACACTACAGTTCAAACTGTACCTATATAAATGCAGACATACGAAATCACTCTAATGTTTACAATACAATACAAAAATCATAACTACAGCTCTAGTTTTATGCAATTATCTTCAAATAAACATAAATTAATTATATTGTTTCTGGTCATATAGGTATAAAATAATGCGTGATATTATCTTTGTAATAGTCATTTAAAGCAATTGTACTTACAACAGTAAGTTTGTAATATTAACTATGATTAAAAATAGAAAAAATATTAATGAATTATACGTTGCATAACTTTTTTAATGTTTATAATTTTTTAATGTCAAAAACACTACTACATCCGACTGATTTAAAAATAAATCGACATTTTAAAAGAAAATCTAAACATAAATGTTGATGTGAGCACTTGAAGAGCTTATATGTTGTGTGTTATTTAAGCTAGTAAAAGTGTAATGCATAAATGATCTATATACGGAAAGACATCCTAAATATCAGTTTCCCGTCACACCAATCTATATCACTAGTCATGCTAGGCTAACGCATAAGATTACAAGGTTTCAGCGTGTTGAAACGGTGCGACTAATATCGATTATTGAACTTACATTTATTCTTAAGACGATAATTAAATAAGCTTATATTCGCCCGTAAGTTAGCTACAGTCCTTATAACAACTAAAAAATAATTATATATGAACGACAATATGCTTCATTTGTTATCTCATTCCAAAAAGTTAATGCTTTGAAATAATGCTGTAAAAACAAATGTTATAAAAACGGTTTATAAATGCAATTAAATATAAGCATAAAACCTAAAATTTTCATTTTTAAGGAATACAATCATTCAACTCGTGACGCTGATCTCCATTCTCGGAGGCTAATAAGCGCTTTAGAGCCGTCCTTCTGATTTGATGACAGTTGAAATCCAAAATTCATAAGTTTTGTAATATGTTGAGAACAAGAGTAGCATTATATACCTTAAATATTACTCCAATAACTACATTACTTTTTTTATAATAAAAAAATCGATAATATTTACAGAATTATTTAGTAAACTAATTAGTAAAATTACTTATAAACAAATTTTAAAATAATAATTTTGACAATATATTTATAAGTTTTTAAAATGGGAAAAAAATCTTTTGAACCGATTAGGCAGTATAATTATTCCTTAAGATTTCAATTAATTTGGTTAATTTTGGGTTTTAATCATTAAATTAAAAAAATTATAATCAACCAAATATGACCCTGGAAGAGCACAAATGAAACAAAAACCCAAAAATGAAGGTCAAATTTGTTACTTTGCTCAACTATGCGTCAACACTAAGGTAAAGATAATAACTCACGGGATTTGTTCAATGAGACTGTTTGCTCTTTTGTTAATATTTTATTTTCCCATACTATAGCAATCCAGACGCCTTTTAAAAAAATAATACAGATGCGTCTAAAGCCAAATCATGTCACTTTTACAATAATGTTTCTAATTTTGTCTGAGTAATTGCATTCCATCGGACATCATAATCCCTCCCATAATATGTCTATAAAGCTAAAATCAGAGTTAACAATAGCGCTGCGTTTCAATCTCGTTCTAGAATAAAGCAATATTTAAAAAAATTATTACTAAAATATAAGCCAATAAGAACTGGATGTATCACATAAAGAACATTACAAAATGGAATATGTAATATGGTGTAAATTAATTTGAAAGCATTTTAAAATCAGTATACTTTTTTTTACGTTTATATATCAAATTAACGTTAAAAATTATATTTTTTCAGGAGGAAAACATAAAACGTATCGCGAAAAAATTATAATCAGGAGACTCTTGTTAAAATCCTTCAGTTGCGTATATAGATTTTCTTATTATATGCCTTTTTACACTTCTGCTAATATCATTCAGAATGCACCTCAAGTTAATAAATTAATATTCATTAGGGTTCAAAAAATTAAATAATTAATTTACAGGAGGGAAGTAACAAAAAATAATAATCACGAGACTTCTGTTACCTTCAAGAAAATGTTACAGATTACGATAATGTGAACGCTTTTTAATCCCTCAGTCGTTCATAATAGCAAAATACATTACTGGAAATAATTTATAGGAAGCGAGCGTTACAAATGATATCAACATGAAATACAATGCGAGATAGTGTGCAACATTTTCACTCATATTTTTAAATAACAAACATTATTTGTTTACTGTGTGAGTGGAACTTTACATGGGTGTAAAATATCATTAGTTCAGTCTATTTAAAGTAAGAAGAGTAAATTTATAAAAATATAAAAAGAAAAGCATATGAATAAGTTCGTGTAGATGTAACAGATACATAGATGTTAATATGTAGAATCAAATTGAAAACTGCAGCTTGTCTTCTCCTCTCATTCTAATACTTAAATAAAAATGTTAATATTATAATTAATTATATATACCTCGGATTAATTATAGTTATACAAAGCCGCATAAATAAAAATAAGATAATTGAAAAACCCCATATTTGGGTGCATATACTGTATTAGAATGTTATTATCAATTATATATTATTTTTTATTCTAAAATATATTATATGAACACGTTTTTGTAAAAAAAACTAAATAATCAACCACAAATATAATTGCACACAACTAAAGATATCGGATATTTATAAGGTATCGACGTAGCAGATAATATAAAGATAAATAAAAACTTTAAAAAATATAGCCAATTATTATGATTATTAAATATACCTTAAGATCACAGTTTCGGTTGACAAGAAGATTAGAGGGTTTCAGATCACGATGAAGAACATTAGCCGAGTGAATGTATTTGAGTCCTACAAATAAACAATATACGTGGGAATAGTTAAACATCAATAATCAGTCTAATCGAACCTGTAGAAGATTATATATGTTATAGTTGTAGAACTAACTTATTCATGTACAAAAAAGTTTCATAGTTTAAAAAATTAGTTGTAATTTTGGCAAGAAGCTGTAAGTAATCCATAAGAAAACGTTATGTGTATGTTGTTCATTTTATTTGCCACGTATAATTTCCTCTTATTATTAAAAAAAACTCAAGACAAGAACTCCTAAATATTATAGTTTGCACAACTATTACAAAAATATCAATAACAAACCTATGAGTCTTGTGTAAAAAAATATCACAATATTTGCACTCCGTGTAAAACTAAATATTTGCCCGAAACATAAAAGTATTGTCTCTTCTTGTATGTAATAACACATTCAGTTTGATTTTATCGTTGGACAGACGTAGACGAAGATAAAACATAATTATATGTTCAAGACTTGGCACACAGTAGAATACTAATTCATATCAATAAATAAAATAATGCCCATTGAAAAAAACTAAATACACATCATCATCTTCAAAAAATAATGACAAATATAAAATACAAAACATAAACCAAAACATTATTTTTAGTGGTATTTTTAAACAGTATATAATATATGCATTTAATTACTATAATATATATATACATATAAATCGAGTTACATATCCAGTTACAATGTTTTAATATAATTTTCAACTATTTTTTTATATTAAAAAAGCTAATAAAATTTTATTTTGTATGTCAGGTTATTTTCTGTAAAACACCTTAAAAGATAAAGTTACTTATATAAATATATGGTTGGAGCTAAAACCACCATAAACTTTAATTTAAACATGACATTTACTTCCTTTATCACTTTTGTAAAGTTCAATAAAACATTTATAAAGGAAACCAAAAATAAGATAGAATAAAAATATAATGTATATATACTTTTTATAATATAGATTACAATTTGTTGTATACTAAACTTTAACAGATTACTGCGATTTAATAAGAAAAATCGTAAATATGTGATATTAGTCTTTTGAATAAAAAATATCATATATTTTGATATAAAATTTTCACTGAAAAATACTACATTGATTGATTGAAAGTAAAAATTCAATCTTTCTATTAATAAAAACGAAAAATGTGATTTATTTTTCTAGTGTTATGGAAAAACCGTGCTAATCCACAATAAAAGTGAAAACATATCATAATAAAAAGCATATTAATACAAATTAAACATTTGAATAAAACATATTTTCAATCTCATGATTAACACATTTTACTAATTGATATGATTTCACTATTACACTGTTTCGAAGAGTTCATCCGTAAACATATTATTAATAATCTTGATTCCTCCTATTCGAGTTTATAATTATTAACCAATTTTTTCATCTGATAAATGTATTTCATGATACATTTATTTCAACCGCATATATAACTAACTTGTTTAATTGTAAGTCACTGATGCTAATCAGTTTAGACAGAAGTGAAATAGAAAATATACAATATTTTACAATCAGAATAAAATTCGGTTATCAAAGTCGATGGTTAAAATTAATATACTATTCATATTATGTAGCATATAAGAAAATTATAATTAAAAACTAGTATCTATAATATTTCATTATCTTTATTATAAAAATCAAATCGAATCCTCCACTTATGCTAGTATACTATAATGTTACTGAACAGCTACGGAAAAGCCATTATTTTCTATATATTTAGTCAGTTTAAATATATGGTTACAATGCTGTCGTAAGAGCTCTCTGGAAAATAGATCATTCTTACAAACTAATATTTTATATATAAATAATTAACTTTATTAAAAAACAGCATAAACATAATTATCTAAGTGCACTGAATTCCGGTGTTTAAAATATATCTAGAAAGCCTACTTTAAATAATTTTGCAATATGTACTCTTTAAATGCACTGCTTTTCGATATAATCCTGTTTATTAACACCCGAGGCGACTTTTATCAAATTAATTTCAAATATTCATTATGCATGTGCACAGTAGAATTATCTTTTAATAAATTGCAGTAAACAAAATAGACTAAAGCTTAAAACCAACTTAGCTCATAATCAATGGGCAAGTTAAATTGTTTTAAAAACCCCTAACATTTATAACTAAAGAATAATTCCAATTACCTAACAATTTTATATTATTAATAATTATCAAGTGAGTTTAACATATATTTTATTTTACAGAAAAAAACCTACCTCTGAGAATTTGATATGTGAAGTAGCAAATGTGTTCTGCACTTAAAACCTGACTTTTCAGAAGTTTGTACATGTCCGTTTCCATCAATGATTGAACAATATAACTATATAATGGGAAAACATGTTAAGGGAGATAAAAAATATTCTTGTATATAAAATATGTTATGGTAATTAAATAATATGACATCAAAATAAATTTTAGAATTGTATTGTTAAATAATTATTTGATTTTAAAATATAATAGTTAATAGATAAACATTGGAGTTCATTTTTATTGTGAAATTTTTATGAATTAAACTAATCTACAAAAAGGTTATACTGAAATCATTGTTTATTTTTTTGAATCGTATATATCATTTATATGTGGGTTTATTTAGTTCATATTTTTAAATTCTCCTATATTGTTTGTATAGATACTCATATAAACGAGTCAGTGTTGTTGCATCTTTAAAATATACACAAACAGTCTCATAAAAAGGATACACGTCTTTTACATCTTGTGAGCTGTTTGAAGTAACAAACAAATCGCGAATGTCAATTATCTGAAAGGAAATTACTAGAACAATGAAAAATACTGAACAAGTAAATACAGATTAATTAATGTCATATAAAATGTTGTAATAACATTAAAAAAACTTACATTTTCATGGCGAAAATTGCGAATTATTTTAATTTCTCGATAGGTTCTTTGACAAAATGTCTGATGATCAAAGGGTGTTGTCTTCTTGATAGCAGCTCTATCTCCTTTTTTGCCGTCAGTTGCAGATCTGTAAAAAAAATTAATCAACTAATATAACTAGATCATACAAAAAATGCTAGTATATTTTAAATAATAAACAAATTATAATATCAACCAAATTATCAGAGACAGTAATCAATTATAAAGACTGGATATGAAATAACTCATCACTAATAAAATATTAAACTAACTATAATCCCTAACTAACCTCTTCAGGGAAGTAGTAAGGCGAATACATTAACTAAAATAAATTTTCTGTTCAAAATTCTGAACATTTTCTACTTTTTCAAAATTTAGTAAATTAGAATTATTAGTGTTTTTCAAAATTAACATTTTTTTGAAAAGTAAAAAAACATGTTTAAACAAAATATTCTTATATCTTTAGTTACTAAATAATTGAATAATATTACACTACTTATTTCCAAAATCACAGTCCATATATATTGCATGTACAGCACTTTCGATTTCCTGACTTACTGGTTTTATATTCTGATAATTAACACCTCGTCTGCCAGTGAAGGAGGGTGACTCCTATTTCAATTTTAAAATAATTTTCATGAATTAGCTATGGTACCGATATGATTTTTTTTACTTGTGCATATTTCAATATTAATCTAATAAAATTCAGACATTCCATGGACATCCAAAAATGTCAAGTTTGAATACACATTTTATAATAGTTTTTATTTGTAATTCAGTTTTAAAAATCGATTGTTAAACTTGATATACTATTTGTATTATGTAGCATATAAGTAATATATAATTTAAGACTAGTATCTAAAATATAATATATATTGTGTTACTGAACAGAAACGGAAAACCATCATTTTCTACATATTGTAATTAGATTAATTATATGGTTGACAATGCAGTCAAACGAGCTCTTTGGAAAATAGAGAATTCTTACAAAAACTAATACTTTATATTTAAACAATTAACTCATACAATTAAAAAATAGCACAAAAATGATCATCTAAGTGCACTGGATTCCAGTGTTTAAAATATGTCTAGAAGGCCTACTTTAAAATTTTTTGCAATGTGTACTCTTTAAATAGGTATATGAAACATTACAATAGTTTTCTATATAATCCTGTTATTGAAGTTTGCAGAATAGTGTACAATTTGTTGATTAAATTCACAAAATATAGAAACACAAAGTGTTTATTAAAACTCGAGGTGACTTTTATCAAATATTCATTATGCATAAATGCACAGCAGAATTAACTTTTAATAAATTGCCATAAAAAGTAGGATACAGTACAGCTCAAAACTAACTTAGCTCATAATCAACATTAATCATATTGAATTAGTTAAATGTGAGAAAGCAAGTGAAGATACAACACTATCAGGCCACAGGACAAATTTATAGTTTTCATAAAAGGGTGTTTTTTTACAAATTAGTGTAATGATTGTCTAGTTTTGCAGACTAGTTACTTATTAAAAGTATTAGACATAATGGGCTGGTGGGGTTTATGAAAACATATAAATATAACCTATATATAAATTTTCATTAAAAACTAGTAAAACTGTTTCTTAAATTATTTGATTATGTGTAAACTGTAATCATTTGTGTAATGAATCACTAAAGAAATGTGAAATTGTCAATTACATTTAGCAATGCATCAAGAAATAATTTTTAAATTTCTGAATATAGGTTATATGGAACTAAGATCTAAATTATGTAATAATTTTTTTATAAGTAAGTTTTACAGGATTATTAAAGGAAACAGAGCCTATAATAAATGAAAATGCATAAAATTTGTAATGGTGAAATGTAATAAAATTGACTCCAAAGCAGAATATTTATGTAAAATATTACAAATATTTATATATTTTAAAAATGTGAGCATAGCATATAAAAGAACTACATGATAACAAATTTATTAAGAGTAAAAAAAAACTAGGGAATTATTAAATATTCCACTATGTATAACAAATCAATAATAAATTTGTGAAAACATAATTGTTTTAACAGCTTTAAAATAAATAACATAAATTTTAGCCACTAACCATATTTTTTAATTAAAGCAAATTTGTGTAATGTAGTCAATATATATATATGGCATAGCTTGGATAAATAGCCTACTGATTTTCTGGGATGAAATGTGCTAAGATATTGAAACTCACATGGTTAACTCAGGGTTTTTGACTTTTATAAGTATTTCATGACTATATTAATCTATTTTTATCTATATATTGGAAACATATCCTAAATATTTATAAATGCCTTCTTAAATAATCTGATGTGAACTTGAAATAGATGTTAACATGAAAGTTATGGTATAAATTTAACAATGAATTCAAAATTGTTATGAATGTTAATCAAATTATAATCTATCAGCTATAAATTAGAATAGTTAAGTTAGAAAAATTAGTTATTCAACTGCCGCACAATAATAGGTTAAACCATTCATCTCTTAAAAATATTTAAATAGGAAGACATAAATTGTAAGATATATAAAAAGGCAAATAACAAGTAAATTTTTACATTATAAATATATTAAATTAGCCCATTGTTTTTTGGTCATAGATTCCAACATTTGCTTCCCAGCCTTTTTCAAATTATTTCCTTTTTTGGCATCATATAACTTTTATCTTTATGAAATCATCATGTCTCTGTTGTTTGGGATACACATTCCCTATTTCTTTCTATTAGTCAATTTATTTGGTAAAAACCTTTCATATTTCTTAGAAGTTCCATTTATTATTAATCTTAAATGATTTAGAGCTGCATGAATGGCTGGTAGCAGATTCATGCATATATAGGAAATTAAATTTTATAGACATTAAATACATATGTTTTTCACACCTTAAAGCAATATATAAACTTTGTTTAGGATTACATAAATTATATTTTATCAGGGTGTCTACTAAGTTTTCCATTTTAATTTTCAGGAGATTTCAGGAGACTTCATAAAATTTTCTAGGAAACATAATATCATAAAAATCAGTGTTGGTAAAATGGTAAGCATATATGTAAGCATTCATCAATATAACAGCTCTGGTCCATTTCAATTTGTATTATACAAATGAAATATGACTGACTGTATTACTTAAGGTGAAAATATACAATATTGATCTAGGATAAATTGCTACCACTGATATAATTATTTGCCATGGTGATGAAATATGGCCTATAGTTTTTTTTGGAATAATAAAATTTTATTTTCCATTAGATTTCCAGGAGGTATTTTAAATTCCAGTACATTTCCAGGAGTGGTAGACACTCTGTTTCTTATTATTTCTTAAAATAACAGTCAAAAAAATAAAAATATTTTTTTTATAGCAATAAAATGTATTGTATAATTAAAAACTATGCATAACATCACTACGTATATAATAGCTAAAAAGGGAAATGTAAATAAAATTTAAATATATAAATAATTAAACAAATGTATTAAGAATAATTTTATATTAAAGCCATTTTTTAATTAATAAAAGTTAATGATATGCTATAAAGAAATATAAAATAATTACATATACAGGAAAAGTCTGGAAGTTATATTTATTTCAATATTTAAATACATGTAAAATATTTTGTTATTAAAATATTTCAATAAGAGATAATCTTAAATTAAAAATATATGGGTTAACCAAAAAGTAACTGTATTACTAATTAGAAATATTTTAATTGTGTAAATAAATGTTTTTATTTTACTAACAGCTATCATGGACAATGTCATAAAAATGAATACTACTTATTTTACTTTACCTGTATATAAGTAATATAAATATTTACTTTATAAATTAAATATTGCTGTAAGTTAATATATGGGTTTAATTACTTTTGGGATATTCTGAAAATTTTAAAACAAGTCATTTATTTTGCATTATTTTTTTAATAAAATCTATAAATTACTTACATTTATTATTAAATTATTAATAACTATTGATAAAGATTACTTTATTAATATTATTAAAATAATAAAAAATATTTAATAAAATTTAAATATATAAGTATAATATTAATATAATAATATTAAATAAATTCTTATTTTTTAATTATATGATTAAAAGAATATAGCAATAATTAAGAATAATGTGCTAACTAATAATAACATATTAGGTCCTCATAATTTAAGCTTTTTTATATTAATAATATTAAATTTTCAAATAAATAAAAATAATATTTTTTTTATTAAATAATTAAACATTATATTTTCTTAATTGCCTTAACACTCATACAATAAATTATAATTAAGAAAAAGTAAATATTAAATAAACATTTAGCAGTTAGTTACAAAATAAGATAATTATTATTTTAATATTAAATGTCTTCTGAGAATTCTTTTATTGTTTTTATTTTATTTTTTATGAAAGCTGTATTCCCTGATTTTTATTGTATTACTATTAATTTTAATATTAGTATTGACATTAATATTATATAATATTAATAATATTTTATATAAAGTGTTTTAATACTTTAAAAGCATATAGCCTATATATTAATATTATAGGTCCATAGGAAGTAAATATAGATATGTTTGGTTCCTAACTTAATCTTAGGGGGGGATAATTAAATAACAATAAATAATAAATGAAATAAACAAAAAATTTATAAAAATAGTGTTTGTCATAATCTTATAAAATTTGTTTTTAATTGGGTATGTACACAGTTTAACTTACAGGTTTAAAAATACTGAACATTTTATTCTAAACAGCTTAAATTAATGTTATAGACAGTAGTAGAAATATTTTTAAAAAGATAAAAGATACTTACACAACCATCCCATATGCACCTTCACCAATAAAAGTCAGATTAGTATATCTAGGGCCGACATGAAACTCTTGCCCACGCACAATCTCTGGTTTAGTATTTACCATTGTAGCATAGGTAAGCGAAAAATAAAATATGTAATAAGTCCTCCCTATAAAAGATGAACAAAATATGTCCTTGTCCGCACAGAAGAGAAAAAGTTATACCAGGGAGATGAAGTAAATAAACCTTGACAAATAATTAATTAATTAACTTATTTAAACACATAACGATAACAACCGAAGAATAAAATGTTGTCTATTACTTAAATATATTTTAACAATGTGATTAGTAGAATGTATAAATAATTTTTTAAAGAAGTGGAGTTTCAATAAGTAACATTTTAAACTCTACAAATTCCAAATATATTACAAAAGAGTATTTTTATTTTTATTATGGATTATTATATTTTAATTTTATATATTGAAATAAAAAACATTAATTAATAAAAACAGCATCTTGAAATATACATAAATATAATTTTACGGCATGATATTTGGTATGATTGACTTATACAAAATTATAAAATCATATTATTATCTTTATAATTAACAATACACATGTTTTAGCTAGCATGCAGCATATAAACAACAATAATCAAATTATAAAAATTATACATAATTCGTACTAAAAAATATAATATTCAAATGTTATCAGATACATTATATCACACACAATATTATTAGTTGCAATAGATATAGTTAATGAACCTCTCAAACTGTCTAATTCTCAGGTACAATTTGTAAACAATGATCAAGAGTATATATTGAAATTTTAAAAATAATACCTATTATTAAGAAATATATTTTTAAATAACCTATAGTAATAGATTGAAAATTTGCAATACATTTTATTGACTGGCTGTTATAAATTTCTCTCGAGAATATAAATATTGTTAAATTTAAGCATAGTTATCAAAACTAGTACGATAGTGACGTATTCGTCAAATTTAATATTTCTGCCCTTGATATATATTTGCAATCTATTTTTGTTAATTTTAATAAGAATACGTTATAATAGTAGATACTCAATTATAGTTGTTATTCCTCATCACATATAATTATATATAATAATACCGTATAAAATCAAATTCCATAATTTTTATATATTATATAGTATAGTTTTAACCAGAACCAAAGTACGTATCGTAGAATATTACATACGTCTATTATGCTAGATGAAAAAGTTTGAAAGGAAATATTTCAATAATACCGCTATATATATATATATTATAATATATGCTTTTCGAGAATAGGCTGAACCATATTCTAAAACGATATATCGAAAAATACTATTTTTTGTCACGACATCCTCTCCCTTTGATTCTCCCTCATTATCCCTTTATTGTCACACATTTTCAAGCTCAACTTTTATAAAATGACAAATCGTTTGGCATACCTACAGGCTAACACATATATGACCAAACTTTTTGTTATTACTGTATATTTAATGTCAACATTTTTATTTCAGGGTAAACGATAGTAGTAAAGGATATAACAAATAAATAATAAAGGATATATATTGATTAATAAATTCATTTATTATTATTATTTTATATTTAGTGTGACCATTCATGCCATCAGCTTGTACTTGCATACGAAACTTTAAAAAAAATTGTATATAACATATCTAGCGATATTTATAACCTTGAAATCATAGAGTAAAAAATAGTTTGGCACTATGTCTATTAAAATATTAATTATATGTATAGTATTCCTATATTTATATTTATATAACGGCAACACTTTTTTAAAAGGTTACGTTTAATGAGTGTCAAATGTTATTCGTTTTTTGATAAAAATATCAAAAAATAACAGCTAGAAATAAATATTGATATTATATTTCCATACATTTTAAATCATTCAGAAGTAGCAAGAATTATTTTTTGTGAATTTTGGACAGTTAGGGCCTACTCTTTCTTATGAGTAAAAATTCAAATATAAAGTGCTGAACATATTTTAACATTAATTTATTTAATGTTGCAGAACTTTTTAGAAAGGTTACATTTAATAAAAATCAATAATAGTGATTTTTTAATAAAAATTTCAAAAAATAACAGCTAGAAATAAATATTAAAAATAAATATTTTCATAAATTTTAAATCATTGAGCAGTTGCTGTTTATTGTGAGTAAAAATCGAAAGAATATATTTTTCGTCTTTAGATATAACATTATTTTACTCTGTTTGTTATTTTTCTATGTATTTTGATTAATAAAAATTACAGCTTGTTTTATAATTTTCAAAAATACTTCTAGTACCCTAACTCATGACACAATTTGTAATTTTCTTAAGCGTATGTAGCTATAGTTACAAATAGCTTAATACTCAAAAGTTTTCAAAATAACAAGATAATTCCACTATAAGAAAAGCATTGGTAAAAAATCATTAATGTTTCTACTAGTGCCTTATAATTTGTTTCATGGAATTCAAATGTGTTCTTTTGTAATTGCAAATGATTGTGAATGGTAGATCCGTAGATTTTTAGTTATAGTTTCAGGAATCCAGCTCAGACGAACGATTTAGGCCTACTTTATGCAGCAATGAGACTAAATGATGCAACAGATGAGAATCGCATTAGAGAAAATGCTGCCCACTCATATAAAGATGGGAAACTGTAGAGAAAAGCCAGAACTCCATATTATGAATATATATACACTATATATATATATGATGATGACTCTCATAACCTCTTGATATTGTACATAGGTACAATAGAAAAATCTACACATTATCCAATTATATAGAGGCAGAAAATAGGAATAAATAATAATAGGAAAATACCACATTAATAGATTGAAAATTGAGAGGGTAGTAGAATATTATAACAAATCACAACAGTGATAGGTTACTGTCATAGATATTTATAACTACTATATATCAATAATTTTAAACTATATAGATATACATATGTATATAGATATAGATATCTATGGTTAGTATATAATTATAATAGACTTTGCAATATTGATCGTCTAAAGATATACAGCCGAATGCTCCAACGTGGAATAACTTAATCCTGGATTAAGAGATATTCCAGGGTTAGTTATTCTAAGAATAAAATGCCACTGCTCCAACAAAAATTAGTCCTGGAATAGTTAAACTTAAACTAACCGATCAGAGAATACCTCGCCGCTTCATATTGGCTAAAGAGAAATAGATAATTATATAGGCCTAAGTTTATATTTAATTAATAAAGTATGCTATGTTCGCGCATTACCACACTTGCTTGTTTTATCTATTGACTATTTACCTCAAATTCCTACTCTGATTTAGTGCTGTTTTGAACAGAGGTTTTAAACTATAAAACGGAGATTGTATTAATTTAATTGTTTTCAATTTATCTTTGTGCTAACATGACGAAAAGAGTCAGGTAACAAATTTTTTCTCAATACGAAACTAATTTTTACTTGGATTAATGACAAAAGAAATGGTAGATATAATCGAATGTGAAGAAAGAATTGGAAGAACTCTCAAAAGAAATTAACTAGTGATTTTAATTCTTCTGGAGATATTTGCAAAAGAGAAACAGAAACAAGAAAAAATCTATGGAAACGTATTAAGACTTCCGCTAAAAAAAGAATGCTGTTGAAAAGAGAGAAATTAGGAAGACGGGCGGTGGTTTACCGCCTAACAATACACAGTTATCTCCAGTAAGTCAACGTGTTGTTAGTATTTTGCCCACTGAGCAGTTAGATGCACTCCTCCCTAGTCAATTTGATTCCGACAATGCAGCAAATTCCGGCATAAGGGAAAACGAAAACTCAGACATATTGGAAGCTTTCATGAGAAACACGAGTCATGTGGAAAGTGAAGATGAAGATATCGATGATGAAACTGATAATAACTCAGAAAAAAACGAGCAAGAGAAGATAACAAATACAGGAAGACTCCCGAAAAAGAGGCAAATGAGCTTCTTTCATGAAAGTCTGTTGAATATGGCAGAAAAGGAACATTCTAAGAAGATGCAGGTGTTGAACTTAGAACTAGAAGCAATATTATCTTAAGAAGATTCACAACTTGGATAATTAAGCTTTTGGGTTTACTCTTTGATTGAACTTGATTTCATAACTTGATAACTAATTTCATTACTTGATTTCATTTCGTTTACTGATCAAGTTCATGTTTTACATAAATGTATACAGTTTCTTTATACCACTATTATTACCATATATGTAACCAGAATGATTATCAATTTACTAAAATTATCTATTGTTAATTTTAATAAATCGTTATTTTTTATTGCAAATATTACATCAAAGTATATTCTAACGTCTATGTTAAACCTGCCAGGTAGCAGGTTTAAGTAACAATGGAAAATATCGCCTTATTTAGCACGGTATTAACTTAATCTTGGTTGAGCAATAGACACCAGAATAGAGTTAACCTGGGATTTATTTAATACAGCATAACATTAATTTAGATTGGTGCAACGGGAATAACTAACACAGCAAATTAATCCGGTATTAAAAAAGTTATTCCACGTTGGAGCATTCGGCTGTACAAGTTTAAAATATGAAAAAATAAAACACACACTTTTTATAATTCCTACGAAATCGACAGTCTTAGTTATTAAATTTTTAAGTAACTTATAAATATAATTCGAAATTGTGTACCTGTGAAGTGGGCAGAGTAGAAGTAGGGGCAGCTGATCCAGCAGCACTCAATGAAGGAACAAACGGTCGAAATTGTGGCCCTGCACCATTCGTGTGAGATACCTTCAATATGGAGGAAAATATGCAATAAATGTGTAGTTCACAGCATTCTACATAGTGTAAAACAGCTTTTTAAATGTCCGGAGCAAACAACTAACTTCTAGCTATAAAATATATAGTTATCGAAAATTCAATTAAGTCGATTAATTTCGATAATTCTGTTTTATATCCGTAATAAAGAAATTTTTAATTGGAGTGATACAAAAACTATAAAACAATTTGTTACTATACTGTTTAAAAACCTGAACACATGCATTAAAAAAGAATATTGCTATAAATGTGTTTTCTATAAATTTTTATTGCATGTATATTACAAGAAAGTTTCCATGATTAAAATACATGATCGCACATAATATTTTACTTCTTATCAAATAATATTTTTGATATGAGCCATTATTTTATTAAAGTCAAATATTAACTATAGTATTTGAATTGTGTATATAATTTCGTTTATAGATACACAATTCACATAATATTGTCAAAGATAAATTGAGTGAATATAAGCAACTAGTAAAGGCAAAGGAAGCGCAAGAGACAGGTTTCAAACGCATTTTACATAACTGAATTCCAGACTTTCCCAGACCTTTTAAAAACCATTTCCAGACTTCTTTGTGGATATATATGACTTTTGTGTACATTGTATTCTGTTATGAATTATATTCATAACAAACAATAAGTATGCACACATATTATGGATTATACAGTTAAAAGGTTATGTCACAACAGTTTGGAAGGAGAAAGATAACCCGTCATAAGCAATATTCCGTTCAAAGTTAAAGTTTAGTGATAACCTCAGAGATGCAAACTAAACAGATTCAAAATCCGGACGCTTCATGGTAGTGACTGAATTGAGCAACCTGTACCAGCCTATACAACATTTTTAAAGTCCAGATTTTTACTGATTTGTCGGGATTATCATTTACCATAGAATTGTAAATAATTTAAAGTAAATAACTGTTGAAATAATTTAAACCTGCAAATAAAATTGAGAAAAAAATTGTGTAGATTAATTACTAAAAAGTCATATATATCCACAATTTTCAAAAAGTGTCACCGGACTTTTCCAGACATTTCATAAAAAGTTCTTGTTTTTCAATACTTTTCCAGTCTGGAAAACACCCTTTAACAATTCTAGACTTTTCCATACTTCGTATGAACCCTGAAGAGAGATGAAAACACGTTTCTTGACGTTTTCATAAAAAAACAATTTTCTCAAAATTAAATAAAACATATAATTGTTTTTTCACACCTTGTATTACCAATTTAAAATGTTTGACCCAAACTGATGTGAAGCAACTCACGGGAATGCTCGACGGTCGATACTGGACCACAGGATTCCCCCCTAACGTTGATGGCATCCCGGTGGGTTGAAAGGTCTGCTGCCTCTGAATTTGGCTCTCAGTGATCTGTTTGTTTAGCCAGTTGATCACTAGAGCGGGTACGGTTTCGGAGGTAGAGGGGGGTACAACGTGATCAGAATTCACAGTAGTGTAGGTAATATGTTAAGAACATATGTAGCACACATACCAATACGAATTGAACATACTAAATATTTAGGTTCAAGCACCGTTGTACCATCTATTTATTATATAACAATTAAAGTTATGGTTCAATTTATTTCTTATATAATTTACCTAGCTTAAAGATGGAAACAGAATAAAATTTACGTTTAATGATATGTTACTTTAGCATCGGTAAAAGGGACTTTATTCCCAATACAATAAATATAATATAACATACTGTTGCAAAACATAATTATCACAATTACACAATTATATAATCTATTTTGTGCACACAATCTTATTAAAGTTGTCACAAAAGACCAAATTGCCAAGGTCAACCAATAAATAAAGTAGCATGATTAACGCATTTTAATTACTGATACCACACCAAATACATATATTTATATCATTCATTTTACATAACATATTCCAGGGATAACAATAATACAAACTTAAAAATTACTATCAAATACAAATATCAAGTACAAATACAAAAATAACTATCCTAATTTTTTTAATAAAAAATCTCTGAACAGCAACTGACAGTGACTATTAAATAAATATTGATAAATTAAATATTAAAAAAGTGAGTATTAAATATGATTACAGCAACAGTGTCCGCAAAACTTTCTGCACCTATGTTTCGTATGATATCCGGGTACCATATTATTATATATTTTATAACATTATTAGTATTATATACAAGATTTATTAAAAAAAATTAATTAAACTATAAAATTATATGTGAAATAAAAATTGTCTAATATGAAAATTTATAACAATATTCTACACAGTAGGCCTTTATAAATTCTGGTTCAGTAGACTTAATTCCAGCTAAAAGTTCCACAAATTAGCACAACATAGTTGGTATTTTGAAATCACTATCTAACATTGGAAAGTGAAGGATAATATTGGATAATATTTTACAAGGAGTAGAACTTTAACCAGTTGGTTAAATATAGTAATAGATCAATCAGAATTCATACCTATCTCGGTCTAGTAAATATTTCTTATCGACAGAGTGTCATTCAGAGTTGATTTCAAAACAATAATGCATATCGTCAAATTTTAGGCTACAATTTAAAAAATTAATCACAATATCCATAAAAAGTATAATCAGAGTGTACATGAAAAAAACTAACCCATTAAGAGTCATTAATCGCTCGACTAGTCAGGCAAGGAAGAACCTGAAGGTAGCCTCAAACCAGTTCCTAGACAACCAACACAGCGTACTGTACTAACCACTTGCTAGGTACTAATTTCAACCAGTTCTCTATAACAGGCCTGTAAACGCCTCGGTTAACAACTGAGATAATTACTAAACAAAGTACTTTCAAACAGACCAACAAGGATGTATGGAGGGTTCGCTCCTCACCATTCTCGTTAGTCTTGAGAATCCGTTTGGCCTCCTCCAACTTCTTGTCCGAGTTGTCCAGCTGCTCACGGAGTTTCGTCACCTCCTGATCACCGCTAGCTGAACTCGCTGTTAGTCTTCCTATCTCTTCTCGCAGGGAGGCCGATTCGCGGTCTTTCTCGCCTATAATGCGCTCCTGTTCAGTCGTGATCTGA
>JAUZND010006643.1:0-10678 GCA_034780555.1 Coelogynopora nodosa
CACAAAACCAAAACGGACCGAAAGTAGAAGATGACCCAAAGAGATACAGTAGAAACTAAATAAGGTGCGGGACTTAGAACCCTCAGCGGCGTGTTTAACATAAAATAGATATTATGGAATTTGTCATGCTTTAATATCTGGTTTAATTGAATTATTTATTTGAGTATTATATCTGTATCTCATATAGATGTGTTTATTGGAAAATAAATTTACATATATAATTGTTTAATGATTCAATTATTGATTCATAAATACAGTAGAGGTGAAATATATTTTTGTACATTTCAGTGATACAACAAAGTTGATACACTTATATACAACAAAGTTGAAATCACTGAGTTTGAAAATGTTATGCCTAATCCATGGAATCAAGCAAATCTTATTAGTTGCAGCAAAACATGAATCTACAATGCACTCTGATGCTTTAAAGCATCTTCCAATTCTAAATGCAGAAAAAGAATTGAATTCACTGGCAATTGTTATAAATGAGTAAGTATAAACTAAATAATGATAAATAAAAATAATACTTTAATTATATATTAGATATAATATTATTATTATTTAAATAATAATCAGGGAGTAAATAATAAAAAATAACTCTAATATATAAATACACTTTTATTAGAAAGATATAGGTTTTCCAAATTTTGAATTAGTATTATTTTTTATTATCATTGATAAAAACATTCATTGTAAAATATAGACATCAATACAATGTAATACAATAAATAAATATTATTGTTATAATGAGTAAGACAAACATAATTATTGATATCACTATGAAAATTATTGTAAATCGTCCATGGAAGGAGATCGCGTTTTTTAAAAATATATATGACCTATTTCACAAGTTCAAAATTTTACTCATATGATCAATTTCATAAAGTAAAAAATTTGACACTATCTTGATGTCCAAGTCTCTACTTTACTGGATTCAAAATCACTCCCTGACTCCACTTTTGGGTTAAATGTGAACTTATATTGAGATGTTAACCAATGATGTATTGTTAAACATTTTGTTACAGTTGTGGATTGATAGAAGCTTTTGGTCTTGAAAAAGATATATTTTCTAAATTTGGGAATATTGATTTTCAACACAAAATTGATGCTGATGGAAAATGTGTTTTACCAGGTAATTATCTTTTATTCAAATAAATAAAGTTGCAAATTATACAAATTTTATAAACTGTTTTTTGTATTTTTATTTAAATATTATTTGTAAACATTTATATAATTAATTAAATGGTACCAATTTAAAATAAATAATATTTATATATTGAAAATTAAAAATTCTTGTCATAAATATGAAACAAAAATTAATTACAAATTTATGTTCAGTGTTTTTTAAATAACAGACTGGTGGTTGTAATTTATTGTATAGTAATTCGGGAAATATGAATAAAGCCAAGGTGAAAACAGTTAACCATTTGTTTAAACATTTTCAGGATTTGTAGATGCACACACTCATCCAGTATGGAGTGGAGATCGAGTTCATGAATTTTCTTTAAAGGTTTGTTTAATTAAATATCCCCAATTAATATTCTACATGATATTGAAAATATATTTTCATGATTTTTAAATATACTTTTAATAATATTTCGCAAACAAAATTTATTTTTTGGATGTTAACAACTATATGTATTCAAATATCAAAACAAAGTTTTCAAACAGCATACTTAATGATTTAAAATAATTATAATATTTTGTTTTGGCGAAATTATTTGCAAAAAATTATGTTTATACAAGCTATATTCTATATAAAATAGTCCATAAATAAGTTATACATATATATAACAATTTCATCTATATTTTACTTGTTATCTAAATTAAATTACCTAATGATTAAACATTAAATGTTTAACATCACATTATTATTGGATAAATAAGCTGGACTAATAAAGACTACAATTGAATATTCTTATACCAACTAAATATTTACTAATATACTAATATAAATTAATTTAATTGAGGTAAACATTTCACAGTGTCTAGTTTTTTTTATTTTTTGGCAACTTAGTTGGCAGGTGCAAGCTATATGGAAATTCACAAAGCAGGAGGAGGCATTCATTTTACAGTTGAGCACACAACAAGGGCATCCGAAGAAGAGCTGTTTAAATCACTTAAGGATCGTCTAATGGTGAGTTCTGATGAGCTCTTCAAAGTCATTAAAATCCGTAAATGGTTTATTACAATATCCTGAAAATCAATAAAATCTGCTTTCGTTATTTATTATTTAATTAGTTTAATTTCTGACTTTAATAAAATTGTAATATTAAATTGCACAATTTGCAATTAGGGAATTAATTTGTTTAATTAATTTTAAGAATATATATTTTGAAATATGTATTCAAAAATATTGTACATCATTTTTCGTATGCGAATTGAAGTTTATTGTGCAAATATTATTTACCAATTTATTATTTTCAAATTGTTAATTTAATTTTAAATATTAAGAACAAAAATCAATTTTACTATAATTGCTACCTAAATAAAAGGCTTTTTTACACCATCCTTACTCCAGCGGATGCTTCGTAAAGGCACAACTACAGTCGAATGCAAGACTGGCTATGGCCTCCATTGGGCCACTGAAGAGAAGATGCTGCGCGTCTTAACACGCGCTAAACGAGAACTTCCTCTCGACATATCCATCACATTTCTTGCTGCTCATGCGGTTCCTAAGTAAGCCAACTATATTGTTACACGAAAGATGATTTTACATCGTTTTTGACTATTTTATATACTTTTTATCAATTGCATTGGGGTATATTCCAGCTTTAAGAACTATTCAAAACAAATTTCGGAACAAAATTTTGGAGTTGTAAGAAGTGTATTTCAATTATTTTTAATTTAGATTTGTGGCCATATATGTGTGTGGCCATACTGAATTTTTAAAACAAAATTATTTTTAAAAGTATTTCATTGATGTAAAAGAAGTCAAGTACTAACTGGGGGTTAACAACTATCTGCAACTTGAAGACATTGATGGATATGGTTTCAAAACAAATCAAAATCTAGTATTTTAGTGTAAAGTAATTTTAGAGTAATATTTGTAAGAGTCGATACGATACATATATCGTTGCTCACTTAAAACGAAACTATGTATGTTACACTTTCAATTCAAAAGTTATATTATACGCCATTACTAAGTATTGAAGTGATCTATGGTATATCCAATATTTGACTTGTTTTAGGTAAGTAAAACATATACATTATATATATAAACGCATAAAAATTCAAATAATATATCTGCAAATGTTTGAAAACGTCACGGTCAATTTCATTCACTAAAATGCAGCGGTGTCAATAACGTAAGACCAAGGATGACCAATGGGATTAACCAATACTCAATATCTGTTTAAATGTGTTTAATTTATTTTCTTTTATTTAATTATTTAAAATTCTTATCCGATTACCACACAGAGACAGTACGGCAGAAGAAGCCACTCGTGTCATCGTAGAAGAGCAATTCCCCCGACTCAAGAAGCTTATGGAAGAGGGTGTCGTCCACGTGGATAGTGTTGATGTTTTCTGCGAGAAGGGTGAATCTTTTTTATATACAAGATTTTAAGTTTTTAAAATTTCTATTATACGTAGTTGTTTGGAAACTAAATAAACCTCTATACAATATAAAATACGCTGAATTATTTCATTAAAAATACACTAAATTTGGTATGTCTTTACGATATAACGAAAACGTATGATCTATTATTGATACTTCTATTGTTATATTAGGCTATTAAAAAGTTAAGTTTGAAACTCGAAGCTTATTTCGGTTAAATATTAGTTTATTTAATTTTCTCTTTATTGTATTGATTAATTTTACAGATTGTTTAAAAAAAATGTCTTCTTAATTATTACTTCTAAAATATAATAATGTTGAATAGCTTATTTACACAAGATAACGTAAAATAATATACTTTTAATTATAGCAATTATTTTATATATATAAAAAATTAAAAATATTTAAATCACCAATACCTTACGACATTGCATTGAAATTTACGGCTTCCAAATAGCACCATGATTTGTTACAACTTTAACTGTTCGTAATAATTACATTATTTAATTGAAATTCAGAATCTATACACTGTTCATATGGTAGAAAATGTTCCATAAGTCTTCTTCGATTTAATTTTTTTATAAAACATATTGTTTGGTTTATTTATATTTATAGTAAATTTATGCCAAACTTTCGCCTTTTACCAAAAAAGAATAATACAAAAAATCCAAACGTGCAATATTATTTTATACTAACTATTGTTCATTAAATTTATTTAATTCCACAAGTTACTAATACTTTTTTTAATATTCTTTATGGTAAATATTTCTAACAGATAGAAAATACAGTATTTTTTATTTTTATTACAAATATATAATGAACTAACTAATGTTTTGTTCAAAACACATTAAATGTCAATTACAATTCAAAGAGACTAACATTATGAAGTATATGCGCATCTTAATTATCTTTGAGAAGTTTGTGGAACGAACTTTAGAATTACAAGATTGATTGACGTGTCAGTTGGTATAGCCAGTAGTTCTTGTTCAGTTGTATCTTCTAGTGAATTCATTCAATATTAAAATTAATATTCATTCATGTTTAAAATAGGTAATAAAAAATGAATCCACTAAATTGTAATTACTTGGTAAGCATTCAATAGCACCCTTCAGAAGTATAGTAGAATACATTTTTTGATTTTTCGGAAGTATGGTACCACATTTTATACAGCAACAATATAATTGTCATCTAAATTAACTAATATTACCAATTTTAAGTAAAATAAAAACGAGGAAAACTTCAGACACGCAAGGGTAATAATTCAAGAGTATTCCGTTAAAATATGGTACTTTTTGTGTATAGATTCCTATTTGTCTGTTCGATCTCCATGGTAACCAGGTGTGTTCGACATTGACCAGAGTAGGAATATTCTCTCAGCGGGAGTCCAGCTAGGCCTCATGATCAACTTCCATGCTGACGAATTGACTCCGCTTGGAGGCGCTGAGGTAATCAAAGCGTATTTACAATAATTCGACGTCCATCTTGCGCGCCGTCGTCTGTTGATTTTTCAAAATTAGATTCAATATATTGTCTTGTTTTAAATTAAACTATCACTAAACGTTTAGTATAAGATTTGTCCTTGCATCGTAGCGTGATGTGACAGTTCAGGAAAAAGTAGATAATTATTTGAAAACATGACAGCGTTTAATTTTTGAAAAATCAACATATGACGGTTCTCGAGATGACCGCCAAATTGTCATAGATATTGCAAATTATATTTTTTATAAATGTTGGGTGACCTACTGTGTTGCGCTTATTATTTTGTAGTGTGGTTTCTTTTTAGTTCTTTTTTATATAATGAGTAACGTTAACGCGTTTACTTTTTTTGATAACTTCATAATAGAACTTTTAAGTAAACATAAACTTGTACATTTTCATTCGAAATTTTTTATAAATTCCGTGCATACTCACTGTGAAAATTCCATCATACATTTAGTTGTTCTATTAATTTAGATATTTTAAACAACACTTTATTATAGGAAATTCTAATGCTGATCATTACATGATCATAACATGTTGTTTGGTATATTTTAATATTTATTAATCCGCATTTATTTAGTCGTATGCTAAAAGATCATTAATAAAAAATTAATCATACTTCATAAGTCTTAGATGTGTATGTTTAAATTTTATTTATTAAATCATACGTCCTTTTACATATAATAATTTTATATTTTATTTATAATATTATAAGTTTATTTATTTACAACTTAAAATAATTGACCAATTTTTGAAAGCAAATGTCTTTATATCACTTTTAAATGAAAATATTAACCCGTTTCTCTACAATAATGGAAATACCGGCAAATTGGACTTTACGATTGAAATATAATTTATTCCGTCAACCTTCAATATCCATAAATATGTTGTACAATGCAATAAGTGGTGAACAATAAACAGCATACTTTCTCACGGTATGGAATGGAGGTAAACGTCACAACTTTCCTCTCTCCTAGCTTGCCGGGACTCTCTCGGCTCGAGCAGCCAGCCACCTGGAGGAGATCTCCCCCGCCGGCATTGAGGCGATGTCCCGGGCCGGCACTGTGGCTGTCCTACTGCCCACCACCGCCTACATGCTCAGACTCAAGCCGCCCCCTGCCAGGGACATGCTGGCCGGCGGGGTGGCAGTCGCCCTCGGCTCCGACTTTAATCCCAATGCCTACTGTGTGTCCATGGTAACCTCATGATACGTTTGCAAATACAGTATTGTGTATTGTAGATTAATATAATTAATATAATGTAATGTAATATAATATAATGTAAAATAATTAATATTAAAACAAAATAATTTATATTGAATATAGCGTAATGATGTGTACTATTTATTTGAATTAATATTGATAATACATACAAGAAATGTAAAACTAATATACAGTTTTCAATTAAATATAGGTAAAATGTAAAATAATAGTATTTGTATAGGAAGAGATTAGTCTTTGTCTATTATAATATGAAGAATAGGAAATAAAAGTTTTTAAATAATTAAGAAGATTGATAATGGCACTGTGAAGTAACTTCATACAAATACAATCACACTTAAAAAAAGAACCGTACGAATCAAACCTAACAGGGCTTATACTCAATGAAACAAACCTTAAATTATAAAATTTTAAAAAATTTGATCCCTGAAATCTAAACATATTACCCAAAAGCCAATAAAGCAAGAGACCAAGCTATGCATAAGCTGCATTGTGAAAATACTAATTAAAGTTCTGATGCGGACTAGATTTCCAAATTGATATTCTTAATTAATATAAGAACTTTTAAACAATCTAATGAAATATAATAATAATACTCATTAATATAATTGTAAATTTAGTGCACTGCTCTAACAATTAGCCTCATAATAATGTCGACAGTGTGTATGAAGATTTCTTATTTTATTTTAATTCATAAAGAATATCAATTTTAAAATTATTATTTATTTAGAGATGTACTAAAACGATGTCTATATATTATGTTTTTTAAAGATGCTGCAAATTAAAAATGAGAACACTAATCAAAATATTTTCGATTTTAAAAGTTACATATGAAAAGTCGACGCGACAGAGCGAAATTTCTGTTCTATAGTCAAGTGCGACGTGACGTATCATATTTTTATGTTTCTACATGATTTATAGCCATTTGAATTGGAATATGTATTTCGTCGTGCGGTGTCGCAGAAACAGTTACATAATTAGTTCCGCCGAGGCGTCGCGCTTAGTGTAAATAGGCTCATTGAAAAGTAGGTATGCTTTCAACTTTTTGCAGAGTGTCCCGTTGGTGGGCATAGGCCCTAAGAGAGGTTTATTAATGTTTTCGGTCTAAATATTACATATCATATCATTATATGTTGGTAAATATTTTTATGCATTTTTTACATTTTAGTTTAATATTTTATTGACGTTATATTGTGATAGATTTGTTAGATGTGTTGGTAAACTTTTCATTTTATGACAAATAGATTAATAATTTTAATATTAACATAACAACTGTCACACTTCTTGATTATATGATCTGATAAAATAACAACATTGCCAGAAGCTAATCGGTTTCTGTTTAATATTAAATTACGTTCAAATATTTTAATTTATAACATGATAACAAGATGCTCCCCGTAGACTCCATCGTTCGTTACTTCAAGGGGGGCGTATATGCTGACCACTGTTTGGCAAACCAAAACTGTTTTTTTATGCAAGTTTGTGCATCTGTGTTTATCGTAGATATACAACTATAATTAGGGGGTGCGCGACCTAAACACATATCACTCAGGTGCAACGACAACTCAGCTGAAGCCAATAAAATTGTTCTGTGGATATTGTAATATAAACTAATTTTGAAATGACCCCCCTTAATTACGTGACTGACTAATTTTTAAAAATAATTAAAACAACTTTTTTCTGTACCATTAATTTCACTCTTTACTTTTTGTTTATGTAACTGATTTTTGGAATACTGTCACTAAACATTTTTATAGATATGTTATGAAAAATCACGTAAAATATTGATTTTTCATGGTCGGTATTGCATTCAAGCGAGACATAACAAATTGAATACATATTTTTTTGCAATAAAAAATCTGTCTCCAGTATTAAATATGTCACATTTTGTCAATGATGAGGAAAATATAACTTAAAGTATTCCCTAATATGGTATTTTATTCAGTTGTACCAGTAACTAACCAGGTATATAATGTTCGAAATTTTAAAATGTTTTTTTTACATCCAACAATATAAAGTTAATGTGAAATGTTGTTAATGTTAATAAAATAAATATACATGTATCATTTATAAGTCACAGTGCATAGTACATATTACATAGCTATACAATTATATTTTAATCTATTTTGACAAGTCTGAGAATGATTGATTGATCAGGGATATAATATGTATTAACAGGGTTCGGATCAATTAGTTCAATGAAGTATAATCGGATTATTTGAAACGAAATGTAAATGATTGTATTTATTTTATATTATATAATTTTCACAACTTAATAGAATTTTGTCGTGAAGTTTAATAACTGTTAGTTGATATAAACATTGATAGTAGTGGTTGTGCATATAAGATTAATATATGTGAAGTTAACCTGTTGACATGTAACTATATCTTACATAATTATCATGTAGAGTTCTTATCACTTGTTTGTACAATGAAATCAATACGTGTGAAAATATATAATGAGCATATAAAAAATTGCTATGTTGATCCAGTATAGTTTAGGATAACATTATATTTATCAAGATAATGTACGTAGCTAACTAAAACGTTATAACCACTAAAAAAGGTAGCATTTATTTGTTAAGCATGTGCACAATTAAAATCATTTGTTAGATTTGTTATTATTTCAATCTACAATGATACATCAAACTTTTTATATTTTATATGATTATTATGATTTTATTATGGCCATATTAAATTTCATTTCACTTTCTAAATTGCACCCCAACAATCTATAACAGTTAGTTTACGATACCTCAGTCTTAATCTTTTTTACTATATCGATACTTCTAAGAAACGATAATAACTATTCTGTGAGTCAACACATGAAAAATACCATGAAATTAAGGTTATTACTTGTATCCTCCAACAATATTAATCGCTATATTCTTTTAATATTATATTGTTTTTTAAATATATTTTTTATAATATTCTTATTATAGGCTAAGATACTATTTGTTATGGGGGACTACGATCATAGCATCATTAGGTTTCAGCCTTATTATTACTATGTCATATAAGAAAACAGTATTTTAGATTTTTAGAAAGTAAACATTTGGAAGAATCTCATAGAATCTATATTTTTATCGTTTGACAAATATTGATTGATGACGTTATTGTATTACGCAATTATTGTACGTAAAACTAACCTACCACGCGGATTTTTGAATAAAATATTTTTCGTGATTAAAAATAAATATTCAGTGTGTTTTGCTTTAATACAGTCTACTCTAGCTAAACCGGACAAGAAAAATGCAGCAAAAAATGTCGGGTTTAGTCGATTTCCGGTTTAGGCAAAATTTAAAAATTGATCAATTCTGTATATTTATTTATTTATATAGTATATGTGGTCTAGATAATTATCCAAAATAAAAACATAAATTAAAAAGTCTCTTTTAATAAATACCAAAATGTATTATTGTTTGTAAAACATGTATTGTAGAAAATAATAATATATAGTATATGGTGTTTTTTGTATTGTTTGCGTTGCTCTCTCAACCCGGTTTAGACAATGAAAAATACATAGTAAAACAATGTATTTGACAAAAACTCGTCCGAAGTTCAGTTTAGGCGATTCCCGTTTATCCAATATTAAATACATATAAAGAATATTAATAAAAGTTGGGGATTGAAAATCAGTCCGGTATTGCCAAAATTCCGGTTTAGCCAGAGTAGACTATAATGAAATTGAACATTTCTAGGCGTTCTTATTAATGAAAGTTTACTGTCAGTGGATAACATTGCAAAGATGTGGTGTTCTAATATGTTATGTATGTCATTGTGCTTTTTCTTCTTAGTAAACTATATTATTGACTTATACTCTTTTAATTTGACCACACCGTGCCCCAATTAACCCTATACGTAACCCTAGCCACTGGTAATGCATCTGGCCTGCGTGCTGCTCCGACTCTCGCTGGATGAGGCAATGGCCGCGGCCACACTCCACTCGGCCCACTCCATCAATATGGCCGATCGAGTAGGATCCATCGAGGTCGGCAAACAGGCGGATCTGGTCATTGTTGACGCTCAGAGGTGGGTCACTATACTATGCCTTTTTGCAATTATATCAAACCAGGCGGCACCTAAAAGAACACAGCTGTAAATTACAAATAATTTATTTCAAAACATAAAAACCTTAAACTTATTAAGTGGGTTTATTGGTTTGATTTACTTGTTTGTTTGAGTATAAGGATTATATCTTTATAGTCTAGTATTGATAAAACTTTTATCTGTTTAGAAAATAAGCTGCTTTGTATGTAGTTTGATGTATTTTTATAATTGCATTTAATCCATTCGCATTATTGTTATTTTCATCGCGGGCATTAATAATAATAATAATAATTATTATTATATATTTATATAGCGCTTAAAATCAAATGATGTCAGAAGTGCTAGTACATGATTTACAGAGAATATAGGT
>JAUZND010006644.1:0-10678 GCA_034780555.1 Coelogynopora nodosa
GCACATATGACGCAACTATAATATAAGTACATACTTATGAGACAATAAATCAATAAGCAACATAATAACATGAAACATAGCACCAAAACACAATACATAACAATTACATTTCATGATAATTTGGGGAAAATTTACTTATATGTCCAATCGGAATTAATAAGACAATATTGAACGAAACATATAGATAGGAACGAAACGATAAGAGACCATCTAAAATTTAAAAAACTATTTTATTTATGAGAATAATAAATTATTGGCGCAAAACGACATTTTAAAATATAAAACTTAAAATATTATTCAAATTGTACGTTTTGTAAAACTAAATAATATCACAAAGGGACATTCTAAACATAAAAAATAAGATAAATCATACCTAACATGTAAGAAAATATAACATATAATTATTGTAAATGAACCATGTAGTAGACCACTGAAATTATTAGAAAACACACACATAATGATTACATCTAGATCAATCTGTAAGTAGCAAAATCAAGCTAAGTGAATGTCAGAATCCTCATTAAAATCATCGTGCAATATAGGGCCATAATACATCACAATGGTAAAATGTCTACAACTCTGTCAAATTTCAACCGATTTAAAAACAAAATGCACTGCCCATAGTTATTCTGCTGGTCTATCTATTTAATTTCATTCTACTATATTAAACAAATAATTGATTTAATCAAAAAATTGACACTAGCTCATAGCTATTCTGAATGTCGATCAATAAAATTTTATTTTAATATATAAAGAATATTTCAAAATAATAATTATACTACTTAGAAAAAAACTAGTACAAAAGATTTGGCTTATGTTGGTGAGTCATCATACCAAGTTTGGTTGTCATAAGTTGTAAACAACAAAAGTGATATGCTAAAAACAAAAACGTTTTTCGTTCAAAATTTATTTTTTAAGGTTATATACTGCTTACAAATACTTGTGAGTAGTATAAAAATAGTTATCTTATATTAGTGAGTCATCATAGCAACTTTGGTTGTCATAGGTTACTACCCTAAAAAGATATACCCAATGAAACATTTTGGACCATTTATGATTTATAATGATCCGGATCGTAAAAAAATTATAATTAGGGGGGGGGGGGGTGCATACGGGGTAGGGGGATTGTCAAAGGTCAAGTATCATGGTTAAAGGTCAAGTGGTGCGGTCGCATTGACACTTCCTATACTACATATATTATCCCTTGGAGAACTTTGCTGACACTTGTGGTTTTGACACTGTACGAAAAAATGTTGCCGTTGACTGAGGAGGTGATATATTTTATATTTCTTCATCATTATCGTCGGGTATATTCCTTATATACTGTGTCAGTATGTTGTACTTTTGTAAAAGTCCTTTCATTTGAGACCTACCAATTGGTGGTGTACTTAGCTTAGATCAATTATCCACTGCAAAGCGTATAAAATCCTAAATATATGACTTGACAATTGGATAACTATTACCATCGAAGAGTTGACCTCTCTGATTCCATAGTATATCATGAGTAGTTAGAAGTTACTGTAACATTCGTCCTTTAGCCCCACAGTATTTTGGAAACGCATGTATTGTAAGTAGTAGTCTCTGTTTTCACTCTATTGTTGTATTTGGTACTGACATTGGTGGTAATTGCGTTGGAGATGATTGAGGAGATGACACCTGTTGGCACATCTTATTGCTCTTGTCTACGCCTCGCTTAAAGTAAATCATGAGCATACATTTGATATGGAGATAGATGGATCAGATCTTTCATAAAGATTTGGTAATCCTTCTCTTCACAATTCGGAGCCTGCTTTTGCATAACCTTAAATTTGGCTTCACTTATGAGAATAATTCGTGTAAATGGCGACTCCTTCATTTTGGCCATTTTAACTGACTTAAGTCGCCCATCTTCCTGTTTATAATGTTTGCTGGCTTATTCCGTTACCACGTACAATAGACATAGTGTGACTTTTCAAAGGGAAAATATGACATCTCACACGTTTTTATTAAGATTTTGCTTTGCTTTTAGTTAGCTCTTATTTATTTGCCCTAATTTAGCTATTGTTTGATTTAGAAATAAAACACGTAGATATAAGGATAGTCACGCACAATAGCCTTGAAGACAGAGGTAATAAATGTTGATTCTCTAGGAAACATTTGACGACCCAGGTGACTGATTTGTCTGACATCTCTCGGATTCTTAAACATGACCAGATACTGGGTATTCAGTAATCGAGTACGTTTCTTCTTTCACTTCAGAAACTAATTTTCAGTAATATTAATGGCGAAGTAGGGTAGTTGAGGAATCATTCTTGTAAACAGAGCGCTTATTCGCTGATAAGTTTTACCCTCCTCCAACAAATCATCAAGTACAATACAATCATGTGGTTTTAAAATAACCAAACGACTGAGGCAGGCTTGTAATAGAATTTTTCTCCTCCAACTACTCTTCATCGCTCTCAATTAAATGCTTGTTGCGATTATCAAATTCTGATGGATCCATACTGTCGAAATGATTACATAAAATATTGTATCACGTTTATAGACTTATGCTCATTAAGATAATTCGGGACTTAATAACTTGAAATATTTGTACATGAGCACATTAAAGATAAAAGAAAAAGTGTATTTAACGTCAAACTCTGTTTAATAAACACTCAAAGACGGAGAAAATTAATTAGAAAATCAAGCATGGATATCCGACTCAAGCACAATGCCAGTATGACTGTCGGCCCAACAATATCAAGAAAGACTACATTTGTGGAGAATTTAATACGATCTCGTCATCTCCTATTCAATGAGACACTGCAGACTATTCATTGGTTTACACGAACAGACTATAAGCCTTCATATGTCCTTGTCAGTTTTATAAAGGTATAATATTGTGGAAGAGAAGTGGAGGAGTACTCATCATCCAACAAACCGGATTTTGATTATGACGGTGATAACAAGAAACAATTCGATTATAGTTAAAACAAAATGCACTTCTATAACCCGGATAAGTGCCCCAGTCCGTTTAGTTCCTACCTCGTCAGACATATTCTAGTGGAAGAAATTGTTGAAGGTGGAGAATCTTCGCGTACACTGAAGGAGATTGAAAAGCTTGTAAAACAAAGGAATTATCATCACCTGTCTTTTTTAAACAAGAGTACCAAAGATAAACCATTGGGATTAATTTATAGTATCCATGGCCACCTTGAAAAGGTATTAATAACAGAGGGGAAAATTTTGACTTTGAAAACATCCTCATTTTCAAGTAAGTTTCAATAGAAGTCAAATCATTGGAAGTTTGCGATATACTAGAGTGGACGAACGAAGTTAGTCTGCACTATATCTGAATATGGGGGTGACAAACCGTCCTTATCTGAACAAGATGGCTGAGCACTATTCAAGTACGTCGTTGGAATGAAAAGCTGCATTGGAAGGAGCGTCACACATATTTATTATACAGGTCTTTTTGGGTACTGAAACATTCGTATAGAGTACAGAGTCCTCATCCACTATCCAGTCACTCGAAGTTGCTAGAGACATACCAAAAGAGAAATTGATAAAATCGTAGCTAAGCTGTATGCCTTGATGTCACAAAATCGCTGTATATTTTCGATAGATTTATAAAACCTTTTTTTAAATATTATAAATGTTATTGTCCATAAAGTACGAAATAAAAATGAGTTAGCTTTATATATATTTTAACAAGAGATAAAAATTTGCAGATACGACATTTTACCATAGCGTATGAGAATAGCGTAGTAAAAAAGAACAAGGTAAAACGACGTAACTAAAAAATCAATAACTTGAGAACAATATTTTTATTTTAGTATTAATAATTACATTGGTATATTATCTATATATAAATATATTTGATTAATCTAAAATAAATTGTTTATTTTCCTAAGAGAAAGCCAAAAAAACATCCATTTTCTCGAAATTGTGAAATGTGTAGATACGACGTTTTACCTTATCGCGGCATCTTTATGAACTTTATTTGTGAAATTATCGAGAGAATGTTATGAAAATTAATGACCGTAGAATATAATATAACAATACATTTTATGTATATATATATATTCTAAATAAATTATGTAACATGAATGATAAATGGAGTAATTATGAATATTTATTCATTTGACGTAAACAAAATTATAACCACATATATAAAAGAAATGTAAAAACAAACTTAAGATGACATTTAGGTATACAGATACCTTCTAACGATTTGTCAACATATTAAAAAAAAAAACTAATCATTTAATATTTTTATAACCTGATTACGTGATAAGCTTCAGTATAGGAAACTACGAAAACAATTAAAACAAAAGACTTGATTTTTTTCATGTGCTTCCAAATCAAGATATCTATAATAGTGTGGTATATTTATATTATTATACTACTTATATAAATAAGCTATACGTAGTATAAATGTATCACTATTTTAGTATTATTTTAAATTGCTGGTTATTCTATTAATAATAAATTTTAGTATTCAAGTTAAATTAAAATGTATATTTTACGATAAAGTTATTTTTTCTATTAATGTTGCAAGTTTTAGCTCCTAATATCATCGACAAGTAAGAATACCTAGGGGGGCCGGGGGGGGGGAGGGGGGTTATAAAATAATTCAATAATAACACAATATTCTCTGGTTTGTTAAAATATTCTAAATTATATTGATTAGTTAGAATTATTTTAGTCACTGAGTAAAAAAATCAGGGTCATACACACACTACATCGTTCAATCAAAAACTTAATTTCTTTAAAAAAATGGTATTCAAAAAACGCTTTCAAAATAAAAATATATACTATATTATTCAAAATATTTTGAAATATATTTTATTACTTTCCAAATATTTTGTAAAATTTCCAACAATGGTTTAATTTACACAATATGATAAATTAAAAAATAATCATGCTCTTCAATTCTACTTTAATAGCACTGTCTCAGTTAGATTATTTAGACAAATGTTTTATTTATATTATAACAAGTGAACAATATGCAATCTACATATATATATACATAAAATAAAATATTATAATTGAAATTTTACGAAGCTAAACATTTGACAACGTTGAAAATGAGGACGTAGTAACATTAATTAATTTACAAGCCAATTTAGAAAAATAAAAATCACAAAAATTAGACGAATAACCGCTAATTTATCGCATTTATTTATGGCATTTTGTGTGTCAATGTTATTGCGGGTGGACTAGTGGGATGGTTGGTATAATTAGACAGGTGTAGTAGTGAGACAAGTGGAGTAGTCGGGGTGAATGATTAATTACCAATGAATAAATTAAATGCTTATATATATTTAAATCTCTAATTTGAAAAAGAGATTGGCAAGTGTGTGGTATGTAAGCACATAAAAAGCTCACCTTTGAAAAGTATAACTAATCTATTAGATGTTATTGTATACGTTTTTTATCCTACTATAGATTTAATTTTAAAAACATATAAATTAAGGACAGTAGGTACCTGTAAGGCATTGCCCTGATCATCCGTCTTGTTATTGATAAATAAATTAACATATTCCCTGAAATTACTAACGGGCAGCAAACGACCGTTAAGAAAGACGTCCACATTGGCGGAGACTCCTGCGATGTCGTAAGCGCGCCTTGTCAACAGTTGCACTGTACCGTCATCTAAATTATCCATATTAAATTTGGCTAGGTCAGGATAGAACGTTATCGCCGTGAAATCCTCGCTCTCTGCCCTGGATATTTCGGGTTTAGTAGTCTTGGTCATATTGTCTGTCCAAATCTATGAGTATGTACAATGAACAACACAAAACACAAACTACCAATTGCGTGCTAATCATTTTGAGATTGCTAAAATGACACAATAAGTTTGATTCCTACTTACTTGTTTGAAGCTTTGCTTGTATTCTTTACAGGAAGTTTCCACAATAAACTGTTTACTGAAGATATTGCACAGCTTGGCTCCATAACCGTTTCGACCACCGGTAACTTTCTTCTGACTGTCATCATAGTTACTCGAGGTGAGTAAATGACCGAAGATAAGGGATGGCACGTACATCTTTTCTACTTTGTGATGAATTACTGGAATACCCTTACCATCGTTCCAAATTCGAATCATGCCTTGTTCACTGACAATAAATGTTTAAAAAATAATCGATAGAAATGAGAACCAAAAAATCTGTATTCTTTTCAAATCATCAAAATTCATTAAGTATTAAAAAAAATTAAGATTAATATATAACTATAGAAAACAAATAAATGAAAAAACATTAGAAAAACATTACACCTTTCCAACGCGTCAATAAATCAAGTTGCTGTTGTCCGATCTAACACAATCATGCTAAGAGATGCACTGGCGCATTATAACCGGTGAATGTCTACAAAAACCACCGACTTTCGTTTTCTTACAATAATATATACATATCTTAATTGCTCGGACACAAGATATTTCAAGCAACACATATTGTTTAGAAGTTCACTAAATTCCGTTCGGTCACTCTCCGGGCTCAAAATCTTTAGATGTTGCAACATTTATTTAAAATGTCAAAAATAATGTATAGTACATAAAATTTGTATGTAAAAATTTCCGCATTATTTTTGATCACGAGGATAGTTTCAGTAAGAGTATTAAACGTAATAAAATAAAGATCGGTAAGAACGATGAAACAAAAACACATTGTGTTTAATACCGCACATAAATATTTAAAAAATATTATTTCACATTAAAAATACACTATACTATACATTTAGTAACAAAATTATTATTATTTTATTTGAGGGTAAAGAGAATTGATATATATATTATTCATTTTCCAATATTATAGAACTGCTTTTTATATCAGTATTCATAAAAGTAAATAAAAACAAATAATTGAATTTATATGTTTAAAGTTAGTATTCAAACATAATAATAAATTACATTTGAACCTCATTTTCTGAATATAGAAAAAGAATTCCCACAATCTCAATAATTCTCTTCCGCACTTGTAAACTGACAACCAAGGTTAAATTTTTGAGAAACGAATCTTGCAGTTAGTTATTCCTTTAATTATATAATATTTTATATGTTTCAATTTTAAAAAATACCCCAGAAAATTATACGTATAGATTTAAAAGTAGTATCGCCAAGAGGATGATAACAAATTCATATATTTAATTTCATAGATATTAGTTAAAAAGTACACTGCTGATTTGTTTAGAAAATTTTAACATGTGATAAATATATGTGTACTGATATTTTCTCGAATTGATTGCTATTCACAATTAATCTGTTATTTTCTTGATTGGCCTACTTTTCAAATATATATATACATATATATATATTTTTAAAGTGGTGTGGCTTATCATAAAAATTATACCGCAGACGATTAAAAATAACGCAACAAGTCAGATAAAAGTAAAATATTATAATATATAAACAGCAATAATTTTATTGATACACACCATAGCGGTATAAATGCAATTGTGCAAAAAAAGGTTATATGGTCATATTTCTTTCTTTTTCATATTTTCATAGAGTCATAAAGTGGAAATGAAAGCTTATATTCCTTTTAAATGTATAACTTCCTCGGCAGACTTCACGAGGGCTCACTCAACAGCACTTTTTCAATTCTGGAAAATAAAAAACGAAATGATAATAAATAAAATGTAATTAGGAATGTAAAGCAGATAAAGATATATATTAAATACATATTTTATAAAAATAAATTATAATGCATACATTTCTTTTTCTTTCTGAATGTAGCTTTTTCTTGTTGTTCATGTCAATATGCCTTCTACATATCCGCCGCGAACAACTGCAATTTAACTCCGCTTGCCTTCTAGAATCTTGGCCTTCGCTGTTTTCTTCCCGTCCTCCAGCTTCAGTTCTGCATATTTTAACTTCACTAATTCCGTTCTTCCTCTTAACATCTCGCCTAGTCATGTCATTCACTCCGTCAAGGTATATTAGAATCAATAACAAATATAAAAATATCATATTGAATAATCACAATAATTGGTAGTCTGTATGTACCGTTTAACATATTATAAAAAATAGTGAAAGGATATTTTAAAAGTATTTATTTATTTAAAAAAATAAGCAACTGACAGTTTAGACGGTCATAATAGTTTTGAACCAAATATACCATAAAAGTATATGTAATTATTAGTAAATGTAAAATGTGAAAATAACGCAGAAGATAGCATAAATAATTCAATAATAAAGAAACTACTGAAATAACGCACTACGTAATTTAACGCAATCCGCACTAGTACTGATGTAAGCTACCATTCCAATGGATATGCCGTAAGTATACACATCATTAATATGTATAAATGATAAAATATTGACAATGTCATAAATCAGAATTTTTCATATAAAATAAACTATATAAAAATAACAAATATTTCCAAAGGTTATTGAATTCCATTGTGTAGATTGCTCATTGCATTTTTGATGGTATAAAATTAAAATTGTTCAACTGGATGGTTGCTAACGACGAAAAATTGAAGAATTAGCTTATGTTGTAATTTGTAGAGATTTATGTATAAGAAACAATAGCTGAAAAAACTCTTTACAATTGTTGCATTACAAATTACATAGGGATTATTAGTAATAGTCTGGTTTTATTTTGAGAGGAAATATTTATTTTATATTATCTTAAATTGAATGTAAGTAATCAATATTAAACGAAACGCCTACCAATTACATACTTACGGATTAATATCAATTTTAATAGAAGAAGTAGATGGGTCTCTATGTTTATTATCAGCGGCGTTCACTGAAACAAACAAACAACATTTTAATTAAAAAAAACACATCAAAACTAAAAGTAAATATTAACTAACCGAGAATTTCATCAAATATTTTGAATAAGCCAGGACAATAAGAAATTTCCTGCTGCAACATTTCTTTCCTATTCTCATCCATTACCCAAACATTTTCTTTCACTTTATCGACTGATCCAATGTAGGAATCAGGACGGAGAAGTATGTGATCTATTGGGGTTCTTTTCTGATATATGTCATCTATAGATTGCTTCTTATGAATAAATCGAACCAATTGAGACAAAACACATGTGTTAGCTAGTGTTGCCGATGGTGATTTATGCCTGAAAAAACAGATAAATTAAAAATTAGATAGATTTTAAAGTATGTTATGAAGACATTTGATGAGGCTTATTTCATAGTTTAACCATTTTAAACTTTAATAGTCATAGTTTCTTACCCGACAAGGAACTTTATTTTTACATTGCAATATATGTTGATATTATCATTATTTATAAAAATCAAGGACTTCTTAATTAAAGGTAATAATATATTTTTTTAAATAATAAAACAATATTAATGAAAATATAACATCTATTATAAAAAAATTAAAAATTAAACAGGGGAAATGACTAATAATGAAAACAAGAATTCAATCAATACATAATTAATGTAAACAAATACACATTGCTAGCTTTTCAAAATCTACCCGCCATTGGAATTATTAAAAATAAATATTTTACCCACCTAAACCTAAAGCAACCAGTCATGTCCAACTGGGTGCCAGTTAATTTCTAATTGCATTATTATAATGTTGTAATATTATGTAATCAATCATCTTAAACATTCCCTAATTGACAAGCTAACGATTACAGCAACTGAAATTATCGTTAAACAACTATGAGTAAGCATCCAGCTCAAATTTAATAATACACTTCATATTTTTCTAGTTGTATCAGACCCCATACTAGCTCCATCGCAGACTGTATATCCTTGCTACAAAAATCTGCTGAATATCTAAATAGTCATGACATAAAATTCCTCACCACAATTCTGACAATCCAAATTCTCAACACAACGCTGATTTATTCTCCTTGAAGACTACTGCAGCATAGTAACATACCTCTCTGACCATAACATAATCAAAGCTAACTTCCATTTAACTATCAAACAGCATCAAAAAAACATAATCAGATTTAGATCCCCCAAAAACTATTCTCCTGAAGACCTCTCCTCAACCTTACTTAACCCTTCGTATGAAGAGGGGGTATAGCCATTTTTTAAATAAATTAAGTTTTTGATTGAACTATATAATGTATGACCCTGCTTTTTTTACTTAGTGCCTAAAATACTTTTATTGTGGTCATTCCCTTTTACAAAGATAAGGGAGAATAATCGTCGCCTTTAAAACGCAGACCCATATCACTTCCTTTCATCTACAAGCATTAGCACAGTGCTGCCAGTACCTGCGTTTTATAACGCTCAACGTTTTTTTAAATTTTACTTGCGTTTTTTCTAAATATTTGTAATTTCTGCGTTTTTTTCCTAAATATGTGTTTATATATTTTTATATCATGTTTTTTCTAAATGTGTGTATAATTTTTTTATAATGTATTTTTGATTTTCAGGATGAACTTTTTGAAAAATTAATTTTTGTCTCAGACATTCATGGGAAAAAGAAGTGTACAACATTTTAAATATTTGTATATTATCTGTGTTCAAATATATGTGTTCAAATTTTTTAAATTTATGTTTGATAATTTTCTATATACGATTTTTTAAAATGAATGTATAATCTAGTTTGAAAATATTTATTAATTTCTGATTCACTTTGATAAATATATTAATGTTAAATAATTGATTAACACGTACTTGACTGAGTGTTTCGTATAACGTTATTGACCGTAAGGGGGTCTAACAGACCCTTTTTATAAATTAGTAACATTTTAATATTTCTCTTCAAATATTACAACAT
>JAUZND010006645.1:0-10678 GCA_034780555.1 Coelogynopora nodosa
TCTTTCACTTTTGGTATTGGTCTCCTTTTGGCTGGTTTTCTTGAGTTTTTTCTAGGAAGTTATACTCTTGTTATTTTCAGTTTTATTAATTCCTCACTTTTGCCTTTTGTGTATCTTTTTTGTCGGTTTTCTGTGTATATGCTTACCCTTTCTTTTGATTTATATTTTATTATTATTTTTAAATTTTTTTTCTAGCTGGTGAGCTGATTTTGCCTGATGGTTCCAATCAATTCTTTTTTAACGTACTGATGCTAATTTCTACATTTTCAGCTCTGCTCCGTATGTAACATTATGGACCTACATTGTACTCAATTATGGACTCATACATAATATGCCCTCTCACATTCTTTTATGTGTGAGGGCATATTTATTTAAACATTCAAATTTATAGACAACGCCAATGTTTAAGCTTATAGATGAAAAAGCTGTTTTTAAACAGCATTGAATTTATTTTAAATATTAAACAAAATGTTGCTTTTGACTTGGAGTAGGTCAAAAAATTACGACAACATCAAAAAAACTATATTTTAAAATAAAATTTTGAAAAACAACAAAATATTTTTATAATTTGGGTGTTCTATTATAAATGTAATTATATTCAATCTATTTATGTTTAATCTATTTAATTCGTAGTGGTAATTGTTAGACTCTTGTTTCTAACCGTCATAATATGTTATCCTTTTCAATTGTATAGCTTCACCCCCTAATGCCCCCCCTCCCCCCCCCCCCTTGGCCTCTGCAGCTCTCCCGGCCCGTAGCCCCGGCCCAGCTGAGCCCCAAGGTCGCCCAGGTGACCCAGGTGACGCGTAGCCACAGTGACGCCCGCAGTCACACCTCCCAGCAACGTCACCATGCCAACCGGGAGGAGCGACAGGCGATCTTCTGCCGAGATGTCATCGCCAATGGGGGCGTGTGAGTTTGGACGGAGATTTGTTAACAATGCCTTTTGGGGAAGTGTATCCGTTTATTGGTACGCCTTAGGTGGGCTGGCCATGTAAATATGAGTGAGCGATAAACTTAACATTCTTTTATATTGATATTATGTTCCGGGTCAAACTCTTGGATATGCCGCTGATTATACTCAGTGTCGTTGGTCAGTTTTTGTAGCTCTGTTAAATTGCTTTGACTGTTACATGTTTTAAACATGAAATCGGGTAATTTATTATTTTTAATGTTATATCGAGAAAGTAAATGACCATTTTGCAATGATTCCTGTCCCTGTGCACTGCAGGATAATATGATATGAGGTCAGCGTGAAGACTAATTTTACATGTCTTTAATTTTTAAATAAATGATATTATAACACGTAACTATAATTATGATGTCCTTAGAAACTGGTATTATATCTTTTTATTTATTTTTACCCGGTTACTCATTTGGATAATACGCTATTAAGCTTATCATTTTATAATATTTAATTATTATGTTTACTTCTTTTTTAACGCCGGCTGTATACACTAGTGCATTGTTTATTATAATCTGATCACGACATATAAAGCGATAACTCAGGTGGAGAGATTTATTTCAATGCAGCAGTTACAGTTGGAAAATTTGATAAACATTTTATCCGTCAGCGTAGGTAATGAGCCGGTAATCGTGGGAGACAATAAACTGTATATATATATATACCACTACTTTGAACTGGCCTAAGTGATGTTTTTCCTTCATTTCGATTTTGTCAGCCTCTATGAAGCTATCGGGGATAAACTGGCGAAGAACAACAAGGAGCTCGCTGTTCTCAGAGGTGATATTGTTGAGGTAGGAAGGAGAGCAAATATAGGCTCACTAAACAATATCGTATAATATAGTCAAAGAATATGTCAGGGGAACACTGACAGTGAACTGTCGTTTTTAGTTGTGCTTACTTCTTTTTGTTTTTAAACTATAATATGGATATTATTATAATTTCAAATATTTTCATATAACTAAAACTTAATAAATGTATGTGTTATTCAAGTATGAAATGACTAAATTGATATGTTCGTATGCTTATTATGATTAACTTTGTAAGAGCTACATGCACATCATGAAATATTAGGAAAACAGAATACATGCTATTTATTAGTTACTTCCCTATCTACTCCCCGATAATTCACTTGTTCACATAATAAAAATCTATCACTGTTTTTGTGTATATGTATTGTCATTTTTAATTAGTAAATGAATTAGATTTTGTATAATTTAATTAATTTTAAAAAATAGGTAGAATAAAATTACTCCGTGTAGAATATTTGGATTTTAAACATGTATTATATTACTTTACGTATGACTTTTCTTAGAACCGTAATGACTTTTACTTTAACGGTAAATTGAAATTAATACAGTTTTAATCTAATTATTTGATACCAAAATATAGATTTGTAACCACTTTTATCGATACATTAATATATAGCTTGGAACAATGGTTTATTGTAATTAATTATACTGTTAATTTGATCAACTTCATAATATGAATTTGCAGATCAAAGCCAAGACCTAATCCTAAAACTCCTCAAACTAATAAAATAAATCCTGCCGTATAAGCATATTCATAGGTCATATAAAAGACAAGGCTTCCTATAAGGTAAAAGTGTGATATAGCCTATAATTATACAAAAGTGTAGAAGGCCGGTGTATACATATAAATATTTCACTCTTAGTATTGCACACAATTAAAAACTTCATTCAGTATGATAGTAACTATAAGAATAATAGTAATTCTAATCGTAACATTTACATTCATTCATCAGTTGTAGGCCTACATAGGTATGACTATGCAAATTAATTAAATATACATAAACTAAAGTGACGTCTTTATGCTCAACCTTTTATGCAATGTATTTATCAGCATAAACCGGCATTCTGCTATTTACAATAATTGTACAAACAGTAGTAAAACTATTTTTGTTATAATTATTACAACGTTGACCATAACAAGAATATATTGTATATTATCAATTTATGCGTTAAAATAACGATGTGGTAAATAATATTGCTTTTGAAGGATTTGATGTCAGAATACATAAGTTATAAATTTAATTCCAATATGCGTCGGTGCAATAGTATAGCAACCAATTGTTTGATACAACAGATTAACTTTAAGTAAAATATAAAACGATTAAAAATTTTCAATGACAAGTTGAAAGTTTGAATTTCACTTTCATATGTGTTTTCGTCGTAATTAACACAACAATATTTACATTTAAAACTCATAGCTTCAAAGATGTTAAAGGTATGGAATACATATATAATCACACATAAGTCTACCCAATAATCACTAAACACTATCAAAATATATATAACGGAATAAATCGGTCATGCCATGCCATAGCTATAGCTATATAGTATACACACACACTGACTGTACACACGCTGCTATGCTTCATTGCTCCGGCCACTGGTCCACTGATCAGCTGCTCGATGACAGTCGCAACTGGTGGCGTCTGCGCAACATGGACGGCGAGGAGGGCCACTGCCCCTTCACACTGCTCACCCCCTACGAGCCGGTCCTGATGGCCGGGCAACAGGTTGAGAACGGGGCCGCAACTGCCACGGCCTACAACAACGTAAGTGGCGTGTGCGTTGGTGGGTCATGAGTCATAATCTATTTATAGCCATGACTCATAAATCTATGTATAAGTGTGGTCGAATCGACTCTTGCTATACTACTATTGCCAGCCAGCCGTACAATACGAGTTTATACGTATACAGCGCGGTGGTTAGTTTGTATTCAGAGAAGTTAACCTAAAAAAATTGTTAAATAATCGTTGGAAAAAATGAATGTTCTGCTATTTTAATTAATTACTATAAGTGTAAGTGGTTATGCATTCATACGACAGTTTTTGGCGAATGTAGAATTCTTATGCCCTCATATATAGGACTTATGGCCTATTTGAAATCACGACATATTGTCACAATTTGTAAGGATTTTGATTTTTGGTGAATTGAAATAGTTCATAACTTTATAGGAGGAAATAGGGCACTTTTAGGAGTAGTCTATCGTCCAAAGTATGTTCGTCACAGTTGGACCATTTTGAGACAATCAATTGTTTTGATATTCCTATCATACTATCTGTTAAAATTATCTAATAACAAGCTTTCTTTTTTTATTTACAAATTTTATGAGCATAATAAGAGGGAATTTGTGTTATGTGATTGTAAATTGAAAATCTTTTGTCCTTAAAACCTGTATAAAAAGCTATAGTTTTAACGAATTACGTACATCTATTATTATTATGAATATTATTGAAATGTGAACTAAAAAACTTCTTATATGTTTTCAAAAAAGATGTTTCACCATAAAAAAACCTTTCTGAAGTATTTAATAAGAACACATTTTATTGGATGTATTATTGTTAATAAAAAATTATTCAATTTAATAACATTTAAACATAAATAATAATAATATATTATTTACCTTTTTATTGATCTGGTATCAGTCAGATTACTTACCATTGGTCAGCTCTATGACATTTTCAAAAATTTAGAGTACTGAAAAATTGCAAATCTGCGATTAGTATAACATTAGGCGTATAATATTTATATTATCATTATAACTAAGATGTTTCACATCATTGTACGTTAAAATTTTAAAAATATTAACATACAATCACAATACAACATAAATAATTAATGTATTGTATAATCAACATATTGTATGGTTTATGATTTATTCCCATATTTATGACTCTGATAGAATCCTGGAAATTCAACTCAGCACACCCATTCGTCATCTATGACAGTACAGCACAATGTAATTCCCAGCCAACTAAATAAAGGTATTTAACAATAATTGTATCAAAATTCTAATATATATTCGTCCCTTCTTGTTGTATTTAATTTGCGGTTATAGTGTGATTTTTGTTTTCTGTGTCTTTGATAAACATTCGATGCATGGTTACATTGAATTATATCCGTGTTTTTCTATTTTAATAATTGTAAAGAAGGTTTCGTCTTCATTTTCAAGGTTCATCATCACTTTGTTCAGTTTCCGGGTGACAAATCATCAATTTTTAGATAAATTGTGGTCTATAACAGCTTTCAATATATAAAAGGATTTTTCTGCTTCAACTTAAAATCACACCAATATTGATTATTATCTTATTTTGTCTTGAAGAAGTGAGATTTCACTACCAATATCCGCGTGCAGGTAAGAGGGGTCAACTATATAATGATGACGTCATACTATAATCCCATGCATGCAGTGCACACATGTAACCCTCTATTTATTTCTTAACAATCACTGTAACATATTCATTAAATTATTATTGAAAACAGAAATTGTATTCGTCGGTATCTTACTTATATGAATATATAAATTATTTCGTTTTGTAATAACAGCATCCCATTGCCTTTTTTCATTCAAAAATATGAGTTTACTTTTTATAAAGTTCGAAAAATGGTGTCATTATCACCATGAGTTGCGTTTATTCATTGGCTTGGTTATTTTTCCGTTAATGCATCCATAACGAGATTTTTATTGAATAAATCTTAGTTTTCAAAAATTGTAAAATGTATACTATTCAACTATTTTACCACTTTAATCATGCCTTTTATTTATAAGAATAACTATTGCCACACTATTTCTTTATTTCTGCTTGACTAAACTTAATTATGAGTAGTGTATGAGTAGTGTATGCTATTTTATTAAATAATTTTCTTTCTTTCTTTGAGTAGCCCGTCCCATGGAAACATGATATTATATGATCAGTATATAAATGCTTTTTAGTCTTTTGTTTTTCAACTTCGATGTAAATTCGCTCCTTTATTTCGTTATTATTTTATTTGTTAATCAATTATGGTTTTTCTAATGGTGATCATATTACGCGCTTCTAAAATATATTTATAAACAGTATGTATATAATACAATTTCCAATATTAGATACAGGATCCAGGCAATAAGCAGTACTAAGTCAAAAAGGAAATCTATTCTGAACACATTTCTTAAACTATTGAAATAGTAAATAAGTCTATATATAACATCATGTTTTATTTCAGTGTGTACTTTTTTAGTATATTATGTACAATCAATTCGATTTTTTATATGAACTATTTTAAATGTTATTCTTTTGAAGCATAACAAAAAAAAATTATATAGTGTAACAAATACTGTATATTAAAATGTTCATTTTGTTAACTTTTTAATCATAATGATTATACTAATAAATTAGTATCCTTCTTAAATAGTTAATTTATTTTAGTATATTTTACTTTTTCTTGACTGATTATCCAGCCAGTTTGTATATCGGGTATTGTGAACTTTGTTTATTATGAGTATTGTATATGATTATCAGGAATTCTGATGACGAAATGCTTAATCATTTGTTTTTCTATTTGTGCTAAATATTTTTTTATCATATATTTTCTATGTGAATGAGATTGCTCGAAGTGATTCTCCTGATTTGGTATTTAGTTCACTATATGTTGGTGGTTAAATTATATATGTTATATAAATTAAGATAATATATGCCTTTACTAATATAGGCTATATTATATAACTGGAGAACGGAAAGGGACAGAAATGACTTTGTAAAAGAGAACAGAAATTACTTTCTAATTCATTTAATCGTATTTCTTTTATTACTGAAACGATGGAAACATAATATATATCGCATTGTTCTTTTTTATTTAAATTGTGTTAATTGTTTTCTAGATTGCATATGAAATTTAAATTATTTATTATGTGACATATATTATTATTTGTATATTGCAGAAAGGTAATAGGATTTGTATAAATTAAATATAAATCTTTTCCATCCACTATAATTGAATTTTAATAATTGCTTTTATTTGTCTTATTGCTTCTTCTTTTTGCATTACTATTTTTTTCAAATCATAATGTTTGTAAGATTTTAAAAGAAGAAGAAAAAAGACACTTGGTGTGATTTCATTGTTGCACTCCACTGGAACTATTTCCGCATATTTCGATTATAATCATTTCATTATTAAGTTTATAAATTTGTCAAATGTATACTTGTGTGCTTTTATTTATATTTAAATTACTTTGTCAAAGGTGTTGGCCGACATTATACACTGCAGGGGGAGTTCTATTATCGATACTAGTCATACTTTTTTAGTTATCGTTACTAATGTTATACTGTTTCTATCTATTAGTTCCGACAATTTTTAAAAAAAATATGTATTATTATATTCATGTTAATTAACTTTTTAATTAAATTAATTTTAATCAACTTTTGAATTAAATTATTTTTGATCGACTTTTTAGTGAATTAACTTTTATTAATTATAAATATACTTTTGACCAATACTGTGTTTCGTTATATATGTTTATAATTGCTTTTCAGTAAAAAAGAAAGACAGTGACAGACGCCCTATTCAACGTAAGTCGTGCCAACAGATATTATCTATAAGTTTTAAATCATTTATTTTCAAAAATTAAATGTCTTCTAAATTTTTTACGATTGATCTTTGGATTGAACTTTGGGAAATTTCGTCTATTTTTTATTCTGCAATATTAATATAGTATTGTTAGGGATTAATTTGCTTTAGTTTTGTTTAATAATTTAATTTTGATTATCAAATTAGTTGTCATTTGTAATTGTGTCTAATTAAATCATACTAATACGCTTCATGTTAGTCTTGATGCATTACCTATTATTCCAGTATTTGTAAACCAGTGTTTAGGATAAACTTTATAATTCGGTGTTTTGACCCATATATACCGGAGTCCAATTAATAGAAATTTATTTTACAATTTGATATTTCCATATTACAATGTAATGTTATTTATGTATTATATAATATGAATAATTTGAATAATTAACTATAATTTTTTAGTTGTGATGATAAATATGACCACTGAAATTAAGTTGCTTTTACAACTTCGCATGTTTCATGGTCTAATATTTTATATTTAGATACATATTACAGATGCGGAATACTTTCCAAAACTTCAATCAGTTTTACTTTGAATTACATTACTCGTGTGATTATATGTAATCGAAGCGATATCCACAGAAGTGAATTAAATAGTTTACGTTAGACATTTTACCATTTTCTTTTTTAAAGATTATTTATAGCTTGTTTTAACTGTCATTATTAACAACAAATCATTATATAGTACAAATCACTGAAATTATTAATTTCATTTCTTCTTTATTTCATTTTTTATTGAGATTGCCAATTTTGTGGGGTTTCTTTTTTAATATTTCATAAAATTATTGAAATTTAGCGTGAAGTTAAACATTATCTTTACTCTTAAGACTTAAAGGTTTTCACTTTTTACAAAGATAACTATACTATTATTATTATTCATAGCAGTTGTCATGGTAAAAGATCACTTATGTATATCATTACAATTCATCTGCATGTATATATATATATATATATATATATAAGCAGCTACTCCAGAAGAGCAGGAGGACATGCTGGTGGACGAACTCAAATCCAAACTGTCCGGAATGCCGCCAGTTCGTGTAATCAAGCGACCTAAAAGTTTCAACATCACCTCAGAAACCCCTGCTGAACAGATCGCCGAATGGCTCAATCTCAAGGGCTTCAATGAAAGGTGTGGTATAGTCGTTTATATGTTTAGCCTAATGTATGTTTATTATGATATGTTTTTATCAATTTTTCACTTACGATTGATTATGTAATTTACACATTCTGGAAAGCAACATTCTATAAATAACATACTTATTATCTTTTTTTGCTTTATAAATGATGTCATAATATATATTTTTTATTATTATTTAATAATTAAATTAATATATATTATTCTTCATTTTGATAATTCGGATTTCAGAGTTGTTCGCTGTTTCGCCTGGAAGAATGGCCACGATCTGTTTGCCCTAACAAAGATGCAGTTGGAGCTTCTGATTGGTCGAGAAGATGCCAACCGGCTGGATAGTTTACTCACGGTGCAAAAGAATATCTCTGGCGTGAGTGGTATTTTTAGTACAATAGTTTTGCTTTTTTCATTTTAATACTTTGCAAAAGAAATGTATTTAATTCAGAACTCGATGTTGACAAGATTATCTAAATTGATTTTCATGTCATTGTTATTATTATTATTGTTCAACATGTGATATTTACTTAACCTTTTGCTACGTCATATATTATAAGATCCTATATATCTCATTAAATAAAGGTTTATTCACAACGCATAGGATACAACGTGAACCGCTCTGTATAAAGTTGAATACTTCCTTTACATTGAGCTTAATCATAAGGAGGCTAAAGTTCAACTTTTTTCAATCTTTTGGAGGCGTCATACATCAAAATTTACATTTCTATTTTCTTTCTACATTACTAATGAATTGTACGTGCAAAGGCTCTGTGATATTTTCTCAATTCTCAATTCTAATTTCATCGTTTTGTAAATCCGATATTTTTTTCAAATTACAGTACAGAACTATGTCCGGCCGCGAGCTTGAGGCCATTCTCCAGCGTCGCAAGGAGCAAGCTGACGGAAAAGTTGTTGATCAATCAATCGATGAAGTGCATCACAACACTGTGCATCCTGATGGACACGTGGCAGCAGGTGATTGGTCAATCTTTTGTTTTCGTATTCTTACAGTTAGTTCTGTGCCAAAGCCTTCAGGCACGAGGCTACTATACCTCCAGGCAGTTGACTACATCTGAGTTGACCGACTCAATTTCCTTGTTGTGGGGGTTTTAGCAGAAACGCATTGAGTTGCTCGACGTTTTTGACGACGGCTGACAAATAGGGTGTCAAAATGAAAATCACACAATTAGTCGACGTGAATTTATTGTAAAATTATAAAAATGCTTAATATCATGAAGCGGAAATTAATTGAAGCCATACAGGTGTTTTTCCGACTTATGGCAGTTTATGAATAAGCTGTATAGAAGTCAAGACTTCAAAAGTTTTAATGTGATCCAATATCTTAGAAAAAATCTAATCGTGAAAGCCAGGTGCAGACTGAAAAAGTGCTGAAAATGTAGCTGTTTTTTTACGTTTATTAAATAATAATGCAGTAACTAGAGTAGCAGCATAATTTTTTTCAGATAAAACGACGGACAAGTTGTTTTAAAAATTAAACTAGATTTGTAAAAATTATTACATAATGTTAAGGCTATAATTTTATATTACAAAGTGTCTATAAAGTCAATCACCACAAGAGAAAAAACGAAGTTTCAAGAAATGATGCCAATATAAATAATAATTAATCAGTATCACAGACTTACTTCTTGTCATTGAGGGTAAATCCATATTGTGTAAACGGATTAACCTACAAAATATAAATGCTGAGATTGGATATCAAACTGTCAATTTTGGTTTAGACTAAAGATTAACAGTCTTACTATAAGGCTGCTGAAGTGTATAATTTATTGATAGATGAATGAGGAGATCGTTGATTGATGAAATATTGTTTAGCCATTCTATGCAATGCATCTTCACGGTTTAAATAGCAGGTTGATACTAAAACCATTTCATGATATCACATGTAAAATTAAAAGCTAAGTAAACTGCAAAAATAATGTCTAATTTATCTAAATTTTCAGTGATCAACACTATTTTCAAAGTTAGATATACAGTTTATTTATTGTTGCAGTTTACTGTCCTTCAATGTTTGCATAAATTAATTATTCTAATGCTGCTAAAGATGAACCAACCACCATGTTGACCTTAATGTATGCAGACCTGCCAACTGTCCCGGTTTCGCCGGGACAGTCCCGGTTTAAAGAGCAAATTTAGGTGTCCCGGTTTCAGTTC
>JAUZND010006646.1:0-10678 GCA_034780555.1 Coelogynopora nodosa
TAGCTAAACTATCTAAATTTGTAACTAAACTCGTACCTTGCTTCTCATTATGGTACTTCATGCTTGTTTGTTTAAAATTATACAATTATTATTATTATTATTAATTATTTTTCTGATGGACTACCCATTATTCCTGAGGAAGTGCACAATTGTGTTTGTAGGAGAGTGCCACAACGCATTCGACGTTGGAGGACTCATTACATACGTTTCATTCCAATTGTTTATGATATGCAACCGATTGACTTTTTTGAGAATGCCAATCCATTAATTGTCTCTAAAATAACTGTGATACTGGTTTCAAGACGAAATGAGTGTAAAGTTCACCTAATACTAGAGGTCAAACTTGCTCAGTTGGATTCGGATTGTAAAGTCATACAAAGGAAGAATTCCATGTTTTCCCTCGACTCAACTGCTTTGGCTCCAGGTTGTTTTTCGGATATTATCAGTGGACTACTTGCAAAAGTAGAGCATTTTATTCAAGCTGGTAGTAACTGGAAAATATTGGGAGCAAATTATTTCGATATGCTGTCGTTGCGAAATACTTAGCGCCTAAACCTAACTATTGAGGTAAAGCAGACAAAAATATACTTTCAAATCGACTAGAAAGCAAGAAGGCTGTGCTAAATTTTGAAAATACAGGAGATCAATTATTTAGGTATTCTGTGATTGCATGTCTACATTCTCATGAATTTAACAGAGGTGAAATATATTGACATACACAATATTATATTCATGAAGACAAATACATCTGGACAGGGATTGTGTCTTCTTTTATTGCTCGAGACTTTTTCTCTTTTGAGCGTCATAATCCAGGTATTTATTTAAATTTTCTTGAGTGGGATGAGGAAAACGTAACTCATCCTGTTGTAGTGCTTAGAGCTGCGAGTACTTCATCATCATCGAAAACACCAGGCAATGTGATCAATGCATTGGCGCTCTAGGATGATTCAGCTCATTATTTAACTATAATAAATCCTTATTGTTTACTTGTCTGGTGCAAGAGAAACTACAATTCCGAGTGGGTTCATGCTATTTAATGTTGTGAGCATTGTCTGCAACCATTTAAATGTGAGAAACTTTTTGAAAATCACAGTACCTTCTGTTACTTACTCAGAACTGACGATCACACTTCTTCCAGCAAAAGCAAACATTTGCAGTGGACTAATTTGGGTGGATGTCAACGACTACCATGTGTTATAGATACTGATATTGGGTGTACTTCATACAGCAGCACTACGGATGATATTGAACATAAACCAGTAGCTTTTGGAATATTTGTTGTACCACACCAAGAGCTAAAAGCTGCTCCGTTAAATCTAGGAAATAAATAATTTGTTGGTGTAAGATGCATAAATTATGTATTGAAAGTTTTTAAACAATGGGACCGAGAAGCATACAAATGGAATAAAGAATATGCTCATCAAAAAGTAACATGGAATAGTAATGCAGAAAAACAGAGACAAGCAACAGCCATTCATGGCTATATTTGTAGCGAAAAATTCAAGAATAATCCTAGTTTCAAAGTTTTCAGTACAAAATCTGCAGCTTGCCAACATTGTAATAAAAATGCAACTTCACCAAACAGTGCTGCCTATATTCTTTCATAATTTCAAGAAATTATGAATAACATTTTGTTTGTCAAGCTGCTTTAGTTAAAATGAAAGAATGTGAATCGGGTGTCATTCCACTTTCAAAACATAAGTACATGGCTCTGACCGCTACGTTTGCTGTTGATAAAATTTTATTTTGGACAAGAACGATGGTAAGATGAAGGAAGTTACTATTCGCATGAAACTTAAATTCCCAGATAGCGTACAGTTTATTTGTGGTTCATTAGATAGGCTTATCAGAAATTTTGAGCCAGATCATCTCAAGCAAAGTAGTCGAGCGATTCCTTCTACTGCTTCTAATTCTATCATAACAACTTACTTTTATTATTCTTCGATTGAGAAATTAAAAGTACCCACATTACCACTAAGAGAAGCCTGTTTTGACGATAAAAAGAATATTTTTACCAATTAAAAAAAAATCTTGCATAAACTGCGGGTTAATTATGCAAGCATAAAAATATTAGAAAAATAGCTGGAAAAATTGAAGAATTGTATAGAAAAATTGCACAATTCTACTTGCAATTCCTGCACAATAATACCAAATTTAAATAGCAACTGATGCAATATTTTGTCGATTAGTGTTCAGAAGAAAATTATTTTTGAGATAAAGAGGCATGGTGAGAATTCAATTGTTAGAATTTTTGTTACTAATCACTTGCATATTTGAAACGTCACTTATATCAATTGGAGGATGTCTTTGAGGCATTCCGCAACATCAATTTAAATGAGGACAATATATGTAGACCCTGCCAAGGATGTCTTTGAGGCATTCCGCAACATCAATTTAAATGAGGACAATATATGTAGACCCTGCCAAGCATGAGTTGGTAATCTGCCTTTTAAAATGACAAAGGCTAAAGTGGAGCTATTCACTGACATTGACATGTATATAATATATATATTGAGAATGGAACCAGAGGTTAAAGGACATTTGTCAATAAACATCATGATAGACAGCATATTCCAACAGAATTTGACTAAGAACGTGTGGAGTTATTGTATACTTACATATATACCAAAACTTGATATGGAAACGCGCTCTCATAGACACTACCAAATTCTAAATTTAAATGGATGTCAAATTTAGAAATTGATCAATTGGATTTTACAGGCGATTATAAAAATTGTGATTTTAAATATGTGTGAAGTTGATTTGGAATATCCATCTGACATTCAGGATATAAGTGAGGATTTACTATTTGCACATGCAAAGGAGGTTGTACTATCTAGCTGGTTAACTTCAGTTATGAATTCTCAATACAGAAAAATTTCTTCCAAACGAAAACGAAAAAATTTACTGGGTATACACGGGTATAACAAAATTCTTAATTACACATTATAAAATGGACAAATATTTATGTCATGGTAAGATGCATCAGTTTTTACTTAAAGCAAAGAATGGTGCTATTAAAAATACACAAAGTGCCACAATTCCATCAGGAACCATTTTTGCAGAAAGATTTACAATTTAATAGTCTACTTAGACAGGAAGTGTATTGTAGAACAAGTTAGAAGAAGACTATTAAAAATAAATAATAATTATCTTTTTGGAAAAACTCTCGAAAATCCTCGAAAGAGAATAAATTTCCGTTTGACTAATTTTGAGAATCACGTAACAACATCAGTAAGTAGAGCTTAATTTTTATCGATAACAATATTCAATAAAGACTTATTCGATGTTCATTTGTGCTAAGAAGCAGCTATAATGTTTTATATTATAGCGGTCATGGAACTATCTAAACTGTTTTTGTATTCTCTACGCTATGATAGACTCATAAAATACTCACAGTACCTTAATGGTAACTTTGATATATTAGCGGGTGATACCGACTTTTAATCCTTCGTACATGGACATACTTTTTAGGGTTTACCCTCCCACCTCCCCTAGAAAATCAAAATTCCTATCATCCGATTAAGCTGAAATTTGCTATACAGATACCTGATAAATACTTGTCAAGCGATTTTTATTTTCAAAATAATTAATCTATTGGCATCATTTTTATAACCTGATTACGTAATAAACTTCAGTTATGAAAACTATAGGAGAATAAGCATATAATGTATATGCTATATATTGACCCATGTATGCTATATATTGACCCATGTATGCTATATTTTGACCCATATATGCCATATATTGATCCATATATGCTATAACTTTTGGTCAATGCAACCAATTGAATTTATTCTTTTTGCATCTGATTCCATATCACAAGATCTTCATTATATTTGTTGATATATTTTTATAATTATACTACTTATATAAATAAACTATAAATAGTATAAATGCCATTTTAGTATTATCTTAAATTGCTGGTTATTTTAATAAATAAATTTTATTATTCAAGTTAAATGGATATAATTTCGGATAATTTTTGTTTATTAATGTTGCAAGGTTTAATTAGCTCGATCCTAATATCATCGGCAAGTATGAAAACCCAAGGGGTATAAAACAGATCAATAATAACACCATTTTTCTGGTATGTAAAAATATTCGAAATTACATTTGTTATATTTTTTAGTTAGATAAAAGTATTCTAGCCACTGATTAAAAAAATCAGGGTCATGCGTTATATAGTTGAATCAAAAAAATTTTTTTTCAAAAAATGGCCTACCCCCCTTTTAAATATAAAGGGTTAAGAGTATATATATTATTTGCGTCAACACAATCACTAATTTTCTGAAAGAACATCAATGCTGCTTAAGTTGATAAACAAAAAAATTTAGTTGTGTGAAAGATGAGTGTGCTGGAAAATCTTCAAAAAGAATAGATATTTATCTGACAAAAAGCGTTAATATTAAAAGTCTATTATCACAAAATAAAACTGATCAGAACACAAGACAGCGAAGTGTGCTCAAATGTGTGTTGTCAAGAATGAATACTCACTCATGATTTATACATGAAGGCATAATATGATCAGGTGGAAGTCAATATTGATCGGAAAAGATTTACATAACACAATCATAACATCACATGCTTACAATATAATAAACTAAGTTTGTCATTCTTTGAAGATAAGAGGACATGGGTCTGTCTGAATTATAACCTTTCATATAGTAATCATCAATTAAGAGGATTTTTTTCTGAATACTCCCTTTCAAAAACATCGACACACACTCGATCCACAGCTCCTACCATCGAGTGCAACGTAATCATAAACATTCACAATGTATAATTATAATTTGTCTCTATTATATTCTTTATTCAGTTATTGCATTATTATATTTTATTATTTTATTAATATATATATATATAACATTGTAAATGGCAGACTTTCAATCCTTTCGTTTAGTTGATATTTTGATCTATACTTGCCTGATGATATCATAATAAGCTAGAAACAGGATAAGAGTCTATAAACAAACGAAAACGGTTTGTTATAGTTATATCTATCGCAAATATATGCATGGTTATAGGCCTAAAGAGACTCATCGACTTGATGATACATAAAGTATAGACTCACGTGAAGGTAAATATGATTGGATGGATTTTCTAGAACCAAACTTAACCATTCCGTTGTTACCTATAATGAAGTAATTATGATACATTGAAGGAATTGATTCAAACTGTTATATAGAATAATTCCAGATGATAAATGACTTACATAAAAAGAGATAATCACTCTATTTAATCAAATGATAAGATTATTTTTATAATCTATTCAGAAGGGTAATTTTTTTGCTGTTTGCTGATATTATGTAACTTTTCTACTGTTTGTCTCATCTGTCCTATTCAGAACCGTTATTTTGTCTAATAATATTGCGGTTAATTTATATATATATAAGTTATAAATTTATTTAAAATAGTTATACATTTATATATATGATTAGTTGGTAACATATTTTCAAACATAGAAAAATTCTACATTTAGGCTGTCTCCACGCATTGGTTAGTAAGAATAAGGTATCATACAATAGCATTATATTTAATAAATATATCAATTACCGAAACAAAAATAGACTTGAATACTATGCAAATATAAATAACACGGTAAATTCGATGCAAATACAGAAAACTTATGTAAATAAATAAAACAAGGCAACAATAAAAATATACAACAAATAACTTGTAAAATTTATTAACTAGGGAAGAAATGAAAACAGAAATATTATTTATAATAAATATTTAGTTTTTTCGCGTCGATATCAAACATAAGTTTGTTTATTTTTTATGCGGTAGTTATAAAATACTTATTTTGCAGGCTAACGAGCCTTTTAACTTCTTTATACTTCTCTCTATCAAATAAATAAAACAGTAAGTATCTACATCTTTAATTTTAACCATCAACTTTTGACTAGTATACTCATATCACTTACTATTGGTGTTGTGTCTTGAATTAGTACAATTAATTTATTTAGGGATAAAACATGATTCCAATTCCAAAAAAAGTATAACTTGTGTCATGATAAAAACTGATATTATAAAATAAATTTTTATCCCATGCTTTTATATTTATGGAATTATTTCAGAAAAAAGGTCAGTTATCATATTATGATATATTTTAAATACAATAAAACATATGTATAAGTATAACAATAAAATATGCAAAATAAAAAAATCAAGCAAAATTTTCCCTGTATGCATTTCAGCATACACCTACCACCTCCTGCTGTATGCAGTACAATTTTATTTAAATGCTTATTTATTTTTGAATTAGTTCTACATGGCAAAAAATAATTTTAAGGTTTACAGTTCCCCTTTAAATCTCACACACTGACACAAATCTCACACTTATATGTCTTATATCCCTGTTGGATATGTTAATTAGTCAATTAAATTGTTTAAGGTATGTTAAAAGAATTACATCTCTTCAAATGGATTATGCAGTAACTCAGAAACATTTGAGAAATTTGAAATGCAATCATCAGGATTAAACTGTACACATTTTAGTATAACCCCTGTACAATGTACATAGCTGTAGTCATTTTAGCATACCCCTTCCTCAGTATATGCATACTGTATAAATAGCCCTAAATTAAAATTAATAATCATTAGTTTAAACATTTAAAAAATCATATACATTTATATTTACTAAGACAGTCAATAATACTTCAAATCATTCTATTTTTCATAATTAAAACATACATTTGAGATATAAGGCCTATACATATTTTTAATAATAATACATAATTTTTTTAGTATTTGTATTAATATATATCAGTAGTTTAACAAACAAAAAAATTATATATTCAACTACTTTTTATTGTCTATGACTATAGACCATATATAGACCAAATATATTTAGCTATTTTTATTAAAAAATAAGGAAGGTACATTTCCATAATAGTGATGATATTTGTTCTTTAACCTGGTATTTAGCATCATTATCAGGTTTTAATTAAATTAACATCAGGTTTTTATGGAATTATTAGGTTTTTATTGGAATTATATGAGATTTTATCATATATACTTACATTTATTAAAATTTATAAATATAACTTAATAGCTATTTAATAAAACCTGATGTTATTACCAAATGCCACTACTACAGAAATAAATACTTATTTCAATAACAAGAGTAAAGTACTGCATAAAAGGGATTCCATAGTATAAGGTTTTATCCTAGTTATGCTCATTATCAGCATCAGTCTTAGATTACTCAGAATCATAATTAATCTGTCATATTATATTTTTAAGAATACCTATACATTCTTGGTATCAGTATAATATGTTATCTATAACCCTATAATTAGTTAAATTATACAAAGTTCATTATTCAACATATTATTTACTATCTTTTCACTTTATAATTATAATAAATTGTTAACAGGGCTTGAAATTTGCCGGTAATTACCAGCTGGCCGGTAATTTTAGATCAAAATGATCAGTTTTTGAGATAAGCAAATAGAGCCTATAAACATAGATGTGTGGGGGGTGGGGGCATGGGATCCATTCTGAAATGTTGATAATGTTGAATAATTTTCATAACATTATATAATAAATACAACTAAATTTTTCTAATTTTTTAAAATTTCGACATATCGTTTTAGGGGGCATTAGGAGTCAAAAATAATAATAGATTAATTTCCATATACCTTATTTCCAAATATTTCAAGATGTAATAAATTGTCTTAGATTCATTTATATGCATTCTAGGTAGTAAACTTTCAACATTTTCCGCGCTTAGCGCGGTTTTATAGGCTATGCTGCAGCATAGCCATACGGTTCATGGAGATTGAAAGTTGCCGGTAATTTTTTCCTTGCTAATTTCGAGCCTTGTAAATATATACATATTATAATTGGTATATCATATGTATTTTATTTGGTATAAATAAGGCAGGGCTTGCTGTGTACTATACCAAATTTGAATGTGAATGACCACATTTTTGTACAATGATGAAGAAAATAGAGTAAAGTAAAATTTACTACCAATATGCAACATTCATTATTAAGCATGTACTTCAGTTGGATTTTTAAAATATTTAAACAATATAGAATAAGGTATGCTGATTTCAAATCTGTGCACTTTTTCAGTATTCCAGACTCACCAAATTATAAATCCTCTAACTGCATTATTTATAGTTTCAATGTAATATATATTTTTCCAGTAGGCCTAATGTTATCTATATTTAATATACTATTATAAAATTTATATCAGAATATATTAGTTAAAAAGAAATTATTACTAACACTAATATATTTTTTCTACTGTTTTTTAAAAATTATAAGACATATATGTATACCTAATCTTATAAAAAATGAAGATATATGTAGATAGCATGATCATGACATGTATATTTAATTGTTATATAGGTAGTATTAAAATAACAATGCAATTTAAAAAATACCTAGAAACGTACGTTATATACCACCATATATAGTATGTATCCTAAACATTTTATTTGGATATATGTTGAATATTTTGTTAATAGCATTTACACACACCATCAAATGTCAAAAACATTTTGATGTCTTTTATTTTTATCAATACATTACACAGTAATGCAGCTGTGTCAAAAGATAAATACAAATTATTTTCGGTTATTAATTATAATTTATAACAAAATATTTGTTATTAATCTTGTGATTATAATTATCACTTTAATAAAAAATAAATATATTGTTTATAATTATAAGTATATTTCATGTACAATAATTATATAAATTACCGATTGTTTTACCTTTCATGACTATTCAACCGCATTTTGTCTTTTCTGTAGAGTGAATTCTATAAAATGAAGGTGTGAGTGAGTGAATACATGAGTCCACCTTTTGGGTGTAAAATATTATAGACATAGTATATAATAGTTCTGAGTAATATACAATACATTCTTTCTTAGATGCATGGGTAGATCATTGGTCGAGGTTTCCTGGAGAGGGATTTACCATATATAGAGAGCATTGTTTGTATCATGGTGCGGACATTTGACTTTGTGGTTTTTCCCACTTGACATCAAAAAGGTCAACACATGACCTGTGTGTGTTAACGGTAGTCCCTTTTAATGAAAATGATATTCTCAATTAACTACTGAAAGCAGTGGTGCATTTACATCAAATATTGAACAATGTAGAATACTGCAGAATGTCTGCCTTTGTCAAGGTGTACAGAATAATACTGATCAAGGCAGGTTAAGAGCAAGAGAGAGAGAGTAATGAATGAGAAAGAGAATTTTAATTATACAACAGACAATGAATGACAACTGGTCCAGTAAGAAAATAAACTGAGAAGATAAAATAGATGGTTGGTAGATTAAAATCCTGTGTATGATTGATAATGTGTACATAAAGTATGCTCATTTATACATCTGTTTTCTGTAAGAATTCAACATAAACAATTAATATATGTATTAAAGTATAATGAATAATTGAATGAAAGTATACTTCTACACAAATAACAGTGTTTTAAATAATAATTTATTAAAATTAGCTTTTATTTATTTGTGTTAATTTTAGTAAATAAAACTAAATAAACATTATAGTTGTTTCTGACCTCTATTATGTGCAGAAAATTGTATAAAATGAAAAAAGTATGTGTACAAATGAAAAATATTAAATCAATTATGCTGTCTAATCAGTATAAAAACTATTGTCATCAAAATATATTGGTGCACATTATAATATAGTATTATACAACACTTAGACCTATATGTCTTATAATACAGTTAGAAATGTTAGAAAGATGAACAAGTTTTTGATTGATTTTAAGTAATAATTAACAGATTTTAAAATTAAATCTAATAACATTATTAAAAAAAAATTAGTATTAAGTAAGGGATTATACAAGGGGTGAATATTAATAAAATTAAATATTTAGTGTGTTTTTTTATATCTATACTATAAGAGAAACAAATTGTTTACACAATTAGTTTTAATATTCCTAACACTTCAGGCCTGTTTTACGAGTACAAGCTATGCTTGGATTATAAACATTTGTTAAATTAATTTTTGTAATTTGATGATTTAGTTGTGAATTTGGTTTTTTCCTTTAAACCATTATGCTATTATTAAAAAACTGTGTTTCTTATTTGACAGTCGCTTTCATAATTTCTGGTTCTTTTTTATTTGTTTGTGATGGTGTTGAGTAGAATGTGATCATTTATTTCTACCATAAATATAATTTATACTTTGCAAGAGAAATCAATAAAATAGTGTTAGCTAATTGCAAAATTGCATTAATGTTGTAATTCAATTTAATCTTTATTCTTTTATATTGTCATAATTATGTAATATTCATTTTATATATTGGTCAATAAATTGTAACTCTAAGAGGTGTATATTAATTATAAACATTTCGCATATCTGTATTTATAGACGACTCCTTGATACTTCTATAAATACAATTCAATCAAGGATCATAAATATATATCATATCTTTTATAACCATCATAGATCATATATAACCAGTCCAAAGATGGTTATATTTCACTATCCTTACTATTGCAAATGTTATAAATCTCGTTTTTCTCCTTTCTCGTTTTTCTGTTACTTTAATTGTATTTCATTACACATAATAACAATATGGACCTGGTCAATGTATTTCATTATATTAGTATTTTATTAGCCAAAAATGGCAAAAAGAGTGTTAGCTCGTACCATAAAAGGTGTGATATATATATTTTATTGTTAG
>JAUZND010006647.1:0-10678 GCA_034780555.1 Coelogynopora nodosa
GTATACGTGAGCACATGTCACACCAAGATAACTGCACGCTGTAACCGCTGAATTATATAAAACTGTTATAGAATAATCAGTCTGACTTGTTTCTTACAATATAACATATAATATATCATATTGTTCATGTTTAAAATAAAATATGCGACACTTATGATAATTTTGTTTTGTTTTTCAGATTGTCCTGATAGTCTGATTTATTGTGTTCCGACAGAATGCTGTTTCTCATGTTCACCTAATGTAAATTGTTGCAAATTGACCTATACTAAGTGCATACTTGATGACGAATGCTGTTCGGGATTTTGTCTACGAAACGATTTGAATCCAGATTTAAACAAATGTGTAAATGAACACGAAGCATATTCTTAAGCTTTCCTTCTTATTGAAGGTTTAATCGTGGCAGTGGATGTGAATTAGCTTTTAAATAAATAAAATAACGAGTTTAATAAATTAAAACCTACTAATTATATGTTTGTTTAAACAATTGCAAGTATTGTATATACTTATGAGGGAAAGTGATGGGAAGCATTAAATCGTAAGTGTTTAAAAATAAGTTAATCTTACCTTACATATTGTAAAACTTTTAGTTATTTAAAGATAATAAATTATTACCATAAAACGTAATAATGTATAACTAGAGCACGCATGAGTCCAACAATGAATCTTTTTTATTACGAATGCGTGTCAGCGCATGAGTCTATAAAAATTGTTCATTGTTGGACGAATAAAATGCATGCTATAGTGATATTGTTCAAGGCTTAGCGTCCTGGAATGAATATTTTTTATTGACGAATTCGGGTTTTCTAATTTACGTTGCAGGACGCTAAAGCATTGAACAATTTTATATTCTGTTTTAAAAATAAATAGGAAGACCCGTATTGTCTAGTTTCCGAATATTTTTTAGTTTTATTCGGTTTATTGTTAAAAATGAAATTTAAAAAATTAATATATACAATACAATCATCAACTCTAATTAGGCCCTAATATATTATTATGAAATATAGAATTCGGATCAATGAATGCATACTAAGATACCATGAAGTAAATCTAGAAAATAATTATGTTTTCTTCTTTCCAAATTTTTTGTTCAAACTGTTTCGCAATTAAAAACGAAAATTGTTTTGGTTCGCAAAATATATAATTATATAGGTCTAGTTTAAATATTAAGAACATAGTTTTCTCATATCGATTAAAATTGAACTTAGAATGTTTAATGAATAATGTACACAAATTTCATGTATAAAATAATACGTATATATAAATTTACTGTCAAAAAGCAGAGATAGCAAAAACGTTGGCGTTAAAAGTTTGTAAATTATTGTGAAGACAAAACAAAATTAAAATACATGAATAAGACAATTCATCCAAGTGACTATTTTAGAAAATAATGTCAGGAATTTTCAATGGTTTACTTGTATATTTCTTCATAATGATTAAAAGTTAACAACACCTGCATTATATTTTACATTTAAAATGATCATCTATAATATTTTGATAAAAAATTACACATCGAATGATGCTTACTATTCATATTATTGATGCGCATTAACTTCTAAAAGAAGTGTCCATGTAGCACATAACACAAAAATATTATTGATATTTGTAGTGAGGACCGCACGGTCCTTTTTGGATCGATTGTCAAAACTTTGAAGATCTGTTTAACAAGTGCGGAGGGAAAAAGAGAGTTAGATATATATGAAAAAATATCAATCTAACAATAAAATATACGTTTGCTGTATTTGTAGTTTAGTTAGATTTTTTAATTTACTAAAATGATAATTATGCCAAAAAATCCCATAATTGACAAATTACATTAATTAAACTTTTATAGGAAATATAGCTTATTTGTAATATCTATATATTTAAAAAGAAAAAAATAAACACATTGTAATTTATTAAGAAATGTTTTTAGCTTGACCCTTTAACTTGCAGGTCCGGGATTCGAATACCCGTCGGTGCATTCATTTTTCATTTTTTATACTATAGGTATACATTTAAATGTCTATTAATTCAATTATTTTTAAAGGGTAAGGAGGAGAGTGGGAGCATATATATAATTTACTACTACAGTTTTGGTTTATAAAGGAGCGGCAGTCTATAGACGTCGACCAAAATCGATTCGATACTGGTTATTTACACAATATGTAGAGAGATAGAGAGAGAGATGAATTTAGTTGTCAACTGAAAAGCCGAATATATTAATTTGGTATTGCAGTCAGATAATTTCTCAAGTTCAAGATTGAGAAGAAGATTAAATATCCTCTCAATAGTTACTTAATTACTTAATTCTTGACGACATGCTCCACTTCTGGGTCAGCGCAACAAAGGTCAATGAATTGATTGCAGCCACCTGACATGATGCTCGTATGGGAGAGGGAGAGATAAGAGGAGAGGTGGTTAAGCTTTTTTGTTTATAGGCCCAGTTGTGCTCTCGGTGAAGGAAACAATTTTTTATCAATCATCAAACAAACGACTTTGATCCATTATTGGAATTTTCCCAATAATTTTTTGCCCACCCAATTGACCCTCACATTTGCGACTATAAAGCCGTGCAAACCAAAGAATATAGAGCTCGAGCTAGATTCTTTGGGAAAACTGTATTTTTCTCTTTCGCTGTTGTTGCTCGATATCAGAGGTATAACATAATTAATATAATTGACTCGCTCGTCCGCACTCTCTCACGTTTTTTTAGTGTAGATTGTTTTAGTGTAGTGTAGTTAGTGTAGTTTTTTTAATGTAGACTATGATTGTGAAATTTTTGAATATAGGGTCGTAGTTGTATTTTATCGTCATTGTAAAAGTCACCAACATTTTCACCAAACGAATTCTGTTCAACAATTGATGGTTCTCCCATTGCTTGTTACAAATTTACGAGTACATCTGAACGTTGCCAATAGTGTTGTAGGACACAAACTTCGGCCTACTTGGCAATCTATTTATTAAACTGTTAATCTGGCGGTACATAGCATATTCCAGTCGAGAGCCAAACAAAAGTTAAAATCGTTTTCATTTGTTCATTGTAAATATTAGGATCGTCATCATCATCGTCATTATCACTAGCTCGACGTGATTTATAACCACTTTCAAAAGCCATTTTATAAATTTATCCCCACACAGCAACCTGACTATAGAGAAACTTTATGACTTTATGTTTATATAGAGAGAGAAAAGTCAATTATGTGTGAGTTGATCCAGCTCATTTTTATTAATATCAGGTTAAACCATATAGTAGCAGAGAGAACACACATACACTCTCATCTTATGCGATGGAGAGCTATATTGAGAAAAGTGGAACAACATTGTCACAATTTCTACCAGAACGAAGATGTCCTATTAATAATTGTGTAAGTACCTACTCAGTCAACCAGATATGCAAGTGAAACCAATACTAAACAAGCTGGAATTCTATGGGTGGATTTCATGAAGCGGTTCTAAGCTAGCACCAGTGCTACGCTGACCCTTGTACTAACTAGCACCGCACCTCCCGTTTCCGATTTTGTAAAACAATTTAGCACCGCTGCTAACAGGCACCGCCTAAAAGACAGAATTCCCATTTCTATTTATATAGCAATACTGTGGAGTCGTTTTTTATTTTTTACATGCTCTGCCTTTATCAACTAATGTACCTTAATAAGCCGGTAAAGCTTTGTCATCATATATAAAGGTGGGCATGACATTAAAAACAAGTCGAATATGGGTGCAGTTAATAGCGCCGATTGTATTCAGGCCTCAAAGATGCAATTGTATTGTAAACACGTCGCAATATTCTACAGACGCTAGACGCAGAAACACCATGAAGATCACCAACAGTTGAATAAAATTGACCGCTGGCCAAAAACGAAGAAATATGAGCACTTGCATGCGAAGAGATCGATAAATTACGTTTTGTATTAGGTTCTAAACGATCACGTAGTAAATCGGAGAGGTGACTTGCACCCCTTTTAGACAAACGGTACCTTTGACTAAACTATTTGAAAAAATTGTCATAGGGATTTAATCTATCACGAAAACATAGTTCCCTTCTTAACGCTCGTCTATTTAATAACAACAAATAATAAGCCATTGTACAAATATTTTTGAAACAAAAATTTTTAAAAATGAAAACGCTCTCGTTAGAACCACCCGTGAGTGGTGCTAAAATAATGAGTCAACTTGATTAGAGCTAGCACCGGTGCTAGCCTAGAACCGCTTTATGAAATGCATAATTTCTTAGCACCGGTGCTAAGGTGTCTGTTAGCACCGGTGCTAGCTTAGAACCGCTTTATGAAATCCCCCCTATATGTTTAGCAGTGACGGTGCGACTCTAATGCAGCTCGCGTTGTAATAGAATAGGCAGTACTTTATATTTTTCGTGTGACGATTACCCCGTCAATCAATATGGAGCATGATAAGGAGCTGATGACTCGCAATGCTCTCTACACTATCCAGAAAACAAATATAAACACCTATAATATTTTCGCGGAATTACAGAGTCATTTTTGTGATGGACTATGCCTCGGACATTTTCCCAAGATGATTATTTTCGGCACGGTTGCGAATAAGGCGTTCAATGGGACGTTCAAGCAAACCCGTTTGACTTTCAACATTTTGTTGTCTCCAATATTGCTCTCTATCGTGAGGGATGATTGTTACCTTTCGCCCACTTACTCTAAATTTAAAAGGATAACTGTATGTACGTGAATACATGGCCGAATTGGTTCGGGGACTTAAACTCTTAAACCGGGATGAGAGTATCAATAGTAGCCTAGAAAACTATGCCAAGAAGGATACAACTCATTTGCCTTCAATCTCACAGGTCTGACCTGACATTTAGCGGAAATGCTCAACCCTATAGTAAGGGAAATCTGCGGCTGGAGCTCAAGTTTCAAAGGGCACTTACCGCCTCTATAAACGTTGTGATAATAGCCATGTTAGATGGAAAAGTGGAAATTAATCGTTACCGCTGTGTTATGGTTGATAACAAGGGATAACGCTATGTTCTTTACCAGTTAACTTATTAAAATTATAATTCTACTCTTTCTCCACCTATCCCAACACTTTGATGGTGTATTCACACTGAGTAACTTACTGTATCTAAACCGCTGTCGTCAGGCTGTTCATCAACGTCGCCGTCATCCGCTAGGGTTTATTGAAAATAACGACACTTACTGATTTGCGGGCCAACATTGGATTGCTTGCATTCTCGGAGGGGACGGTCAAGCAAAGTGTTTCGATTCCTTTGGCCAGATGCCGCCGACGCGTGTCCAGTCCTCAATGAATAAACATTGCCCACGTGGTTGTAATTATATTACACAAATCGTATAAGATGATAGTGTATGTGTGTACTGTTTGCTATTATGTGGTTTAAACTCATATTAATAATAATGATCTTTATCAACTCACACATAATTGACTTTTCTCTCTCTATAAACATAAATCAGGTTGGTGGGTGGGAATAAATTTATAAAATGGTTATAATTCATGTCGAGCTAATGATGATGATGTTGACGATCCTAATAATAATATCATATAAAATCGATTTAATTTGTTCATTGTAAATATTATTTACAATGAAAAAATGAAACCGATTTTAACTTTTCTTTGGCTTTCGACTGGAATATGCTATGTACCGCCAAGTCAACGATTTAATAAATTGATTACTTAGTTGGCTGAGGTTTATGTCCTATAATACTATTTGCAACGCTCAGATGTTCTCGTAGATTGGGAGCAAGCAATAGGAGAACCCTATATTGTTGAATAGAATTCGTTTGGTGAAACTGTTGTTGACATTTACAATGACGGTAAAATACAACCACGACCCCATATTCCAAAATTTCACAATCATAATTTATAAACGTGAGAGAAATAGATTAAATTAAGAAAACGCGAGAATGTCGAGCAACAACAGCGAAAGAGAAGAATACAGTTTGCACGTCTCTATAGTCGCAAATGTGTTGCTTCAATTGGGTGGGGAGAAAAAGTTATTGTGAAAAATTCCAATAATTGATAAACATGTCATTTATTGCATGATGCATTATACTTCAATGTATACAATTTGTGACATGATTTCTGGTCGCTACGCCAAATGGAATCTTGCTGTCAAAGTGCATGAATTAATGGAGCACGGAGAATAGAGTTGACTGCTATACAACCTTCAATCAATATATTTGCAAATTGCAACGCCATGGCACAATTAAGTTACATGGCACAGTTAAATTCCAGCCATTATGACGCACGCAGGCATATGCACGAGGTTTCTAAACTTAGCACACCTGTCCATGTGTGCGTACTGAGTAATGTGACGAAGGGGACCGAGGGTAAAAAATAGAAACTCATTGAACTTCATACGGTCGATATGGGGCCCATGTGTCATCGTGACGTTAACCTTATGGATTTAATGTTCGATTGTATTGGTGATGTTGAGAAAGACAACGACAACGACGTTGTATTTATATAGACTAAGTACTTTAAAGAGTGGAATTTTATGAAAAAAATTTCTGCGTGTTTGACAATGAGTTTTAGCCTAGTTATCTAAGCAAATAACTCAATGAGGAGAGGTGTCATAGTACTGATGATACCGTTGAGAGGGTAATCAATCGTCTTTTCAATCTTGAACTGGAGAAATTATCTGACTGCAATACTAATCTGATTAATCTATTCGGATTTTAAGTTTACAATTATATTTCTCTCTCTTATCTCTCTACATGTTTGTATAACAAGTATATGAATCGATTTTGGTGGATGTCTTTACACTGCCGCTCCCCTATTAAACCAAAACAGTAGTAGTTAGTTATATACATGCTCCCACTCTACTCCTAACCCTTTTTGAAAATAAACGAATCAATAGACATTTAAATGTATACCTAAAGTATAATACTTATAGTATGGACAAAAATACTTACAGTCTACATATATATATAGTATGAATGAAAACATTTAATACCTTGACGGGGTTTCAAACCCCGGACCTGCAAGTTAAAGCGAGCTGCTCTACAAACTGAACTATACCAGCTGACTAATGATAAATATAGAGTTAGCAATATAACTTTATCCTTTCTAATATTGAAAAACTTTATTGATAAATATTTAAATGTATATATATTAATATATTCTAGAAACAGACGTAGTTTAAATTTTTAACTAGAAGAAACTTTAAAAAAAAATTTTAAAAACATATAAAATTCGTTGTATTCTGAATATAACACAGATAGAGATTACACATGGTGAGATAACAAACATATATACAATATGACTATGTTTATAAAATATTATAACATAAATTTTCTGCATAGTTATTAGTAAAGTACTTTGTAAGTAGTTAAAATATTGCAATACATTTATTTTCAATACTGTCAATGCTATTATATAAGTTAGCGGTTGAAGGCTGTCGCCGTAGCAATATTTGTTTTCAAAATACAGAGTTAAATAGTGGTTACTTACAACAACACCACCATTTTGATTTTCCTGTTCTTTGGTGTTTCCCCTAACACTGGAATCGCATTCTATCGTTACAGTGACGGTTTGCTTCGCTTTTTCTGAAAAGAGCCGCAGAGGAAAAGTGTCACCAGTGCTGCTGCTGCTTCCCCGTCTCCCAATGCAGACGAATTGGGCAGTGTTGTTACCGGTAGGGCTAAGTCTCCCCAGCAATGAGATACAACTGGATCTGTCTCTCCCTTTGGTATGCTTCATTTGCGAAAGCCTGTAACAGGAGCCGACGATGAAGGAAAATGTCTGGCTTTCCGACTCTCTCTTCAGATAAAGTGAAGCTAACAATAATGCCGCGATGGCACCCATAGTTACTTTAGCCAGTGGAGCAGTTTCCAGACAAACTGCATCGTCTTCTTTGCTGTTTTAAACATCCCGTGAGGTCCAATTTTAAGAATCTCGGTATATTCCCCCACGGAGCGTTGGCAATCTTTGACAACTCCACATTATAATACATATGATAAATTTTTATCCTGTTTGAAATATTTTTTTAATTCCCCAGCTGGGTTTGGTATCTTAAAGAGAATACAAAAGTTATTCTCATCGCTCGAACGTCTTAATAGAGGCGAGGGAGAATGAACTCTTAATCACTGTGCAGATCCTTTTATACCGCCAACTTTCAAACAGAAGCAAGCGGGAAATTCTTAACACACATTGGCCAACAACATGCTGACGAAAGAAGAGTTGGAATCACGTGATCTGATAATCAATTATTTATATCTTTAAGACAATAACTTTACTATAAGACATGAATAGGTTTGACCTTCTTGGGAAATCCAACTCCTAAGAGAATTCTCTAATTGATTGGGGAACCCAAAATTCGGAATCCCCGCCACTGCTTTACCCGGAAACGACCTGGACCTAGTTAGAATCCGCCGATAACAGCACTAGTTTCGGGGGCAGCTTGTTTCGGTTTCGGAGGGGGGAGTAGAGTGCCTCCTTCCCTACTACTGACGCCCTTTCTCACACTTTCCTTTATGTACAGGAACGTGTGTGTATGAATTATGTCTCTTTATTTATAATAGTGTTTGTATTGAAATACTAATTTCAACGCGCGTCGTCGCAGAAAAAGTAAAATAATTTCAACTTCAGTTTCGTCGCGTCACTCTCAACAGTGAAAATAAATTCTTTAAAATGTATATAATTAAATATTTCTTTTTTTTGGGGTTGGGGGCTGGTTTCGGTTTTGGATAGGGAAATAGAGTGACTCCTTCCTTACTACTGGTATATCTGTTAAACAGACTGTATGAACTGGTCGTGAACAAACAATAGCTACCTGTCTACTTATTTCTCCAATCTATATGTGATACAAGGCTAAAGTGGTTAAACAGATATATTGCGTGGTATGTTTATATGTTATATATACATAAACATATCTCTATAGAGCCATAATAGCACATAGTATTTCGTTGCGTCGCGTCGCGCTTAGTGAGATTATTTTAAATGCCGCACGGCGCTTTTTCGCGTTTTATCTAGCCGCGTCGTCTCGCGCTTCGTAGGTATAGGCCCTGTCGCATACCAATTAGGGTTGCGGATTCTACGGCCGCGGAGCAATTTTTAATTTTCGGAGTAAATTTGTTGGTATTGTAATGTGTGAAAAAAATTTACCAGCAGGAGTAGCTCCACGAATATCATTGAACAATAACAGAGATGAGGAAGATTATTTCAATGATGCTAAGATCGTAAATGTTATGCACGTGCAAAGGAAATGGCTGTAAGTCTAGATGTTGACAACGATACTGGGGATAATTCTAGTGATGAAAACGATCATGTATGTGTGATGATGATCAGGTAGATATATAATGATGTTGACAATGTATGACTCTTCGAGGACCTAATGGGTATAAAGAAGTTAGAAGTTAGAGGTCATGAACGCCAGCAAAATATATATTCACAGGTTGTTAAGGATTCACAGTTGATGTACATTGTACATGCAAATAAAATAGATGAGTCACTGCAAGTTCTGTTTGACAACTGCATTGATTCCTCAGTTCACTACACTAACATCCAATGTCGACGTATTGCGAAATTCAATGGCGTTTAACCATTAGGTTTGAAATTAATGCTTTTATTAGGCTTCACTTACTTTCAGGAGCATTCAAAGCTCATCACCAAAAACTCGAGGAGTTGTGGAGCGATCGGGATGAACATCTCATATTCAGATCTGCCGGCATGAGTTCAGATTAGACGATCCATTAAGGCGAGATACAACAGACCCACTAGCCCCCGTTCGAAATTTAATTGCACAATTCAATATATATCTCTTAAATATGTTTATTATCCTGGACCCTTCTTGACTACAGATAACAGCTCATTGAGTTCTACGGAAGAGTTAGATTCCAGCGATACATCCCAACGAAACCAGATAAATTTAGTATGTTAGTTTGTTGACTGTTTTATCCACTTTTAAGTGGGAATATTTTCGTGAAAGAACATCAATTGACGAAATAAATTATTCGTCCTCTGTTCCAGAAGCACTTGTTATGCATCTCATACGCCCGTAACTGAATTGTGGACGAAACGTGAAAGCAAATAATTACTTCATATCATCGGCTTTAGCACAACGATTGCTTGCTGCAAATATGACACTGGCAGGAGCAATGCGACGAAACAAGCTGGAGATACCTCCTACAGCTAAATCCATTAACGGGCGATCTAAGGGGACACCATCTATCCCTACGGTCAAAATAAAACTCTGTGTTCCTTCTGGGATAAAAAGAAAAATCCTGTTATATTACTGTCAACTCAGCATGTGTTTCAGTCAAACATTCACAGTGGTAAAAGTGATATTTTCACTTCTACAATGCAACAAAGTCTGGTATTGATACATTAGATAAACTATGGTCAGGATGTAGGTATATCGTATGTCGACGATGGCCTTATGCAATCTTCTTATCCATTTAAGCAGCAATTATTTTGATGAATCAAAATGCAGATATTGAGACTTATTATAAATTCAAGGTTGAATTAGGACATGAGATGATTCTACCCTTAGTTCGCCTTAAAGCAACTTTACCTTTATTGAGGCGACACATGTACGTGCATCACTAATCTTAATCCGTATCAACCCACCTGTGAATAACCATGGTCACCAGCAAGCGCAACCATATCGAGGGCCCGACGAGCATGACACCTTCCCGTGGTGTCGGGCGTGACTCCACGTTGGGGGAGAACGAAGTCCTCAATTTTCTCGGGTCTCCAACGTCACGGACCT
>JAUZND010006648.1:0-10677 GCA_034780555.1 Coelogynopora nodosa
CCCCCCCCCCCCCCCCCCCCCCCCTGGTCAAAGGAGCAGCACTAAGGTCAAACGTCAAACTGTGCCCGATATCTCCCTTCCATACTACTGATGTTAGAGTTACTTGGTTCAAATTGTGGTGTCATCTGCAAATAGGGCATGTTGGAGGTAATTGATGTTGTCCAGATGTTTGCTCAAAGAGTCAATGTAGCAGATGAAGAACAGGGGGCCCAGAACAGATCCTTGGGGCACTCCACATGTGAAAGATTTGAGCATGAATTGGATGCCTTTGACCGTGCAGAGATTCTTTCTAGACGCAAGGAAGTTGTGATTCCATCTAAGCATACACTTAGGAAGCCCAAGTCTTTTGAGTTCAAGTTCTAAGAGAAGGTGATCAACTTTATCAAAAGCTCTGGAGAAATCGATGAGGATAGCTAGAGTGCGTGCGTGAGATTTAGCCTTGTGGAAGCCTTCCTGAATGTCGCTGGTGAGTCGGCAAAGAACATCTTGAGTACTACGGGATGTGCAGAATCCAGAGTGAGTAAGAGAAACGGTGTTGTTCTGATCGATGACGTACTTCATTCTCTTAGCCACAAGGCTCTCCGTCCTCAAAAACAACAGTGTTCCTGAATGTACTTTGTCGGATATCTTTCCAATTTTGAAAGTCTTTAAAACCCATTTCTTTCAGGTTGTAGGGTTGTGACCGGCGTGTTGATTTAATAATACCAACCCATTGGTCCGTAGTATAGATCTCTAAATGCCGACTGTTCCTTTCGATAGCTGTCTGTACTGAGTCACCCTCATTTTGGGAATGACCTGGCTCAAAAAACAAACGATTAAGTTCAGTGGTAGTTTTAGAATTTTGAATGAAATGCATTAACATGCTTAAAACAGTATAGTTGCGATTCTGTGAGCAAGTTGCATCAAAAACGATTAACAAAATCCAACATACTTTTCAAAAATATTAATTCTATAATTAATATATGTAATACAAAACAATTAAAAGTTTGATAAAATATTACACCAAATGTATAATCAAAATATGACTTAAAAACATTAAAAAAACGTTAATATAATTTAAACCAAAAGCCATCGGCATTTTACGGTTGTATATATATTATCCGTAAGAATAAGTGTGAAATCCTTGTTGGAAAATTTTGTTTTGTAAATTTATGAATGTTTATGAAAATTCTAAGTGGCGTGAAAGAACAAGGTTTGAGGCTTTATGGTATTACAAAACCTTTAAACATACCAACCACAATAAAGAAAATGGGTTCCGAAACACCACGTCTCGTTGTACCTTTATGGAAGACAATGAAAGCCGCCGTTTGGTTTAGATTGAACAACAACTGCGACAAAACCGCTGTCGAAAATTCGACAATTCCCATTCTGTGGTATTCATCTAGGAGCTGAAATAAATGTTAATTACTATTAATAATTATGTTAATTAAATTTTAATGTAAATTAAATGATTTACTTGCAATATCGGTGTACTTCAAATGAGGCGCGTAATCAAGGTATGGAAGAGTACATTTTATCTGCTGGACCAACAGACGAAGATGGGAAGGATCAATCTTCCGTCTCTATGCTTGTGCCTGATAAAAAGATACTAATTTAATTTATATACTAAGACAAAATAAGAATTTAAAAGATAGCAATAATTTACTGAAGTTGCTAAATAAAAATCTACCCTAGAATGGACACCACTAATCGAAATTCGAGGATCTCCTCAGATATGTAAAAATGCCCTCAAATGTATTAAAAAATATATGTTTATTTCAGTGTGATTAAGTTTGTTTACGCACAAAAGTAGTTATATTTTATAAATAAATTATGAATTAATTTATCTCCTCGAATTTGTTTTGTCCAAAATGTCAGCAATTGACATTTTTTTAAATTAATTTAACAACAAATTTATAAAAGAATATCAAAGTCGGAAATAACATTAATCGACATAAGTGTGTTTATAAAGAAAATATTTCAGTTTTTAGTAATACGTGAACCAGTTGGTTTGTGAGCGACATTGTGCAGAGAAGTCGTGGTGAGCATAATAACTAGAGGAACCGTAGCGCCACTGCACTTTGGGATTGGTTGATGAAAAAGGGGTGCGTTGTGTGACCTCAAACTGATGGACGTTGCTCCAGAGGCAGTCGGTTTAAGAACTGACTGCAGATATAGAGGTCCTGTTCTGTTTCGGGATTTGAAAGCGAGGCAGAAAATCTTGAAGTCGATCCGTTTACGGATGGGGAGGTCGCTAGTGGAGCTCGCGTAACGCATCCGTGATATGAGAATGTCTGGGAAGTCAATGATTACCCGAAACAATTTAATCAATTGAATATATTAATAAAATCAAACCATCATTACGAAGTTCATTCAATAGATATACAATCACTTCAACAAATTATGCATTTTTAGTTTTATAGTTAATAAAATTTTCTTGACATATATATAATTGTTTTAACATCAATCTACAATATATGGAAATTTAAAAAAGTACATCATTTTACACCTGGGCCAAATTGACAAACTCTGAATGTAACTAATTTTAATTTATTTCACAGTTTCGATTATTAGTAGTTTTAAAATGTAAAGAGAACTACTTAAATTATCGTATGATAAATATATGTTTTTGGAGTATTAAGCCGCATTTCGAACATTGTGTCCAGTAATACAACATATTACTTACTGTCTTTTTGAACCATATACCTTTTCTGATATAAGTGGTTGTTTATCAATTTTATCTTGACCTCTGCTCTTTGATCACAATATCACTTGGAATTATGTTTAATCAATTTATATGAGATTGTAATTGATCGGTTAACATTTCCGTTTTTATCACATAAGTATCATACCAACTTTTTTGTTGTTGTATTTTAGGGAGCGCAGCAGTCCCTCTCTTATGCAATGCTACAGTCATATCGAATCAATGTTGACGAGCCGCGGTGGGATTTGGATACTTTTGTCGGTCGGTTGAAACACTTTGCTTGGGTAACTGATCCCCGGACTGTTTTAACTAGCCCTGCGGAGCTCATTAAGGCGCATGAACTTGTTAATCTTTACAGGTAAGGTCGACACTTTTAATAGTCATATTTGATCATTTTAAGCAATATTTAATTAGGGACAAACTTTTTCTTGTTGTATGAATTCACTATGTGGATGAATTATTGGTTTTGTCGATAACGTAATAACTGTTAATGTTATTTCACAATACATGTTTGGTTTATGAACTTTGAGTAACCTTGAATGTTTATTACCCGCATATAATTAACTTTATTTTAATGGTTAATAAATATTATTTTGTTAATCATTTCTGTGATAGTATTTAACACATTTGATATTTTTTTTATTGTTTATAAAAAATTATTTTTTAAAAACTATTTTAAAAATGCCTTAAAAATAGTAATACATTAAATTTTACGCCTGTTCATAAATTTAATTTTCAACTATCCCATACAAGAAATAGAATATATATATACAGACTACTCTGGTGTATGTAAATCTATTTGTCCTTATGTCATATCTTAAGTTATAACTATATTATAGTCTTTATTTTGGTCAATTCAAGTAGTTTAGATAATTAGAGTGTTTTCAATTCCCTCCTCCTCCAGACAAGGCAATGAGCCCAGAGGTACCACTCTACACGAACTGCGCAAAGCTCAGCAACTTTCACAGAGCTCTTTTCATCCTGACTCAGGTGAACTTCAAAATGTCATGGGAAGGATGTCTTTTCAGGTTAGATAATAATAGTAATCAATTTTGTTTAATCTTTTTGGAAGCCATTTTGTAGAAAACTATACTTTACGAATTGCATTATGATTATGTAGTGATCGTTAATTTATTACAAAGAATAAGTTTAAATACAGCCCTTACAGTTAGAGCACTGTTTCAGTGTGCACTGGCTATTTTCGACTAATGAAGGCATGAAAGTATTTCTTTTATTAATTTAACCACTAACTATATAACATCAAATAGAACAAATCGAATAGTATAACATTCATAATGATTTTTATGTTTTTTAGATTCTGCGTATTGAATTTCTGGTTTCATGAATTACCTACCTCCAAAATTCAAACCGAATCACTTTAAACTGAACATAGCATTATAGTGATATCCATCTGTTATCGTTTATACCGAGGAAACTGTTTAAAACTTATTGATAAACCATTTCAATCGCAAAACTAAACATATAAGTACTTCCGTAAATCGACAAAAGACCGTATAACTCACTACCAACTGATTCTATTAATGTTCTGTTGATTATCCGTTCAAATCAAGCTGGCTTACGTGTTTGAATCGTCTGTGTTTTATGTCGGCAGTAGGTTGGTTTTTTTCATCCATTTATTTATCTATTTGCACGACTAATCAAAATCGTCGGATGACATAAGAATTGAAATATCTTGCCCACATGCGAAACTGACTTTATCAGCCGTGTGACTGAACTTGGTCGCAGGTCGGGTTTTGTCGACCTGAGTCGTAAACAGGGCGATCTGTTTTTTTTTGTGTGATCAAACGAAGTAGGTGGTTTTTATTAGTAAACCTTGTTTGATATAATAGGAGAATAGCGACCCGACCACGTAGTTTTTTTTAGACTGGGTGAGAGACATGGTTTTTCATTCTATATTATGTTTTGAGGAATCTGTTACTTTTTAAATAACATTGTGCAATATTAAAAAATAGTAGATGCATAATGCCATGATTTCCGGCTTTGTTCACATGTTTTAAATTTTGTTTATAATTAACATAAATGTCTGGTATCATTATTTCAAAATGAAGTGATAAAATGTCACATATTTAAAACCGGAGTCTATAGTTTCAATTGAGGTTACTTTTTATTGATTAGAAAAATTACTTTATTCTGAATGGCAATAGGCCTATTTCGGAGGTAAATATCTTGGCTGCATGTTATGTAAAGTGGCATCACATTAAACTACATTAAAACTAAGTGCTCACAATTATGGATTACATAGACTATATTATTCAAGTAATATAAGACAACGATTTATTTTTACAACGATTCCACTTCACAATAGACACAGTTCGTAATTCTTCGTAATTTTTTTCTTGGAGGCGATTTTCAAACCTTTATAAAGTGTTCGAAGTTGAGTTGGAGTTTTATTGTTGTTTTTAAAATTCATTGTGATCTAGATCCAATGCTCATTTTTCTTTTTATTAAATTTTATTTTATTTTCCTGTTTTTCAATTATCGTCTTTCTTTCCTCAATTAAATCCAACTACACAAGCTTTTGTTTTTCAAACGGCATAGTTTCTGTTGCACTATAAAATTAATTTGTTAATGATAAATAAAATTAGTTGTTCATGTGTTTTCTTATAAAAAAAAGTGACCAATAGAAACGCAAGGAAAATATTGATGAATAGCGCGATATTTTTTCACACGCTGTTCTTACACGAACATAAGTGATTTTCGTATTAACTAAATGAAATGTTATATATTTTAACCTACATTATTGTTTAATATTATAGTTTGCAACTTTCGGCAACTTTTAATTTTAATTATTTTGCTCTGTTTAAGTTTAATTAAGTAATTACTATACTAAAATCCCCAACAGAATGGCACAGTATATTCCCACAGTGACACGTGGAAAATTACGACTCAGCTCGTTCGACCTCGGTCGACAAAAACCTGCCTTCCATCACACCATCAAAGTGACTCTGGTTTCTGTTGACTCGGATTTTCGACCATGGTCGCTATTTTAAGAACCAACCCGCGACCACGTTCGATTACACGACTGTACATGTGGCTTGTTTTGAAATAACAGGAAATATTTATGCCATCCTGTGGACCTTGGATCTTGCAACTATCTTAGTAGTAAAACGATGTGCGTTAGAGTTATGATATCTGCCGGGCATAGTCAAAAGTATCTGCACGAGGGAAATTCATTACCCACTATAATCTCTGTTCCTGTCTGATGTTATCCACAAGTAATTTGTTATTTAAACCAAAATGCATAATTTTCTCACTGTGAATTATATTACTGAACATATATAGCTTTAAAAACATGAATTGGCACAAACCAATGTTATTTATCAGTATAAAACTACAAACATGTTTCATCACTTGTTTACTTTCGAATAAGCTGAACATTTTAAACACGGGGGGCTAAAAATGGAAACTCCAAAATTTTAATTTAAAAAATAATCATTGGTTTGGTAGCATACTTTAACGTTTGTATTCTTAAAAATATTTTTCTTATAATTTATAAATCAATTATATATTTTTTGAAAATATTTATTTTAAAAGATTATCATATTTATAATAATATAAATTATATTTTATATAAATTTTATAATTTATATAAAGTGTTGAATTCAACAGTTTAACCATTTTAAAATTCAACATTTCTTGTTATTTTAAAATTTAATTTAAATTTTTTGGCATATTCTGTTGCTCAGAAGTCGTATTTTTAAAATGAATTTAAATATATTATGTTCCGAACTATTTTGATTTTTATTAAAGATGTTGTAATGTTTTTATTGAATCCACATATATGAAACTTATATAAAAATCCATAATAAGCCAAGGTTTCATCATTATGATAGGATAACTATTTTTATAATGAAATATGCGTTTATCGTCTTATTTTGTCATCAAATATATTTTATAGAACATTTTAAGACACAATTAAAATAGGTGACTTTAAACAAATGATGACGTCATTTACTTTTGACTTAATTATTATTTTTTAATTCATAATGTATTGTTTACAATTTCCATGTGGATAGTATGTCCGAAGTTTTAAATTAATCAGCGGAATATTTTTTGAATTGGTCCCTCTCGACAGTTGCACGACGATTGTTTTGCTTGCCTTTATATATTGTTAATAATGGTTGTTTAATTTTATACCATAATCATTTATGAACTTTCAGGTCCCTGGCGGAATGGCACTTACGGGAGCATTAATGGCTTTTCATAAGTAAGTGCAGTCGTCTATATTTCGATTTTGGTGGGATTTGAATTTATTGTCTTTTGATTTTGTATATTATTGATATCACTGTGTGGAGATAACTTTGGTTATAAAGCCAAAGGTTCGCATTCAATGGATGGATTCAATTAACAAAATACGGTTGTTTCCGATGAATTTAATGTACAGAAATAAGTAATGTATTTTAAGATGCATCACTCATGAAGATTACCTTTTTCCCCTAACTGTGCTCTATACATATAATACATATCAGATTATATAATAATATGTAACATTATTACAAATATATTAACTTTTTGTCTAAAAAACAAACGGAACATTATAAAGCCAATTAATTAACTATAAAATATTTAGTATCAACTGAAGTCTGACCAATGAAGTACACCAATGTTTTTGCTACTATTGTTTATAACAGATTCTAAATTTTATTATACACAATATAAATGACAAAATATACTAATATACAGGAACTTACATAGTATACAGTAGGCTATACACTAGGTACTATCTGACCAGAAAGCTTTTACCTTTATCACTGTAGAACTATTCCGGCGGTTGTGTTTTGGCAGTGGATCAATCAATCGTTCAATGCCTTGGTTAACTACACAAACAGAAATGCCAAATCTTCCGTCCAGGTCCAGTAAGTTGTTCGAGTTTAATTATATCAGAGTTTTAAACTTATCTATTTTTACAAAAGAATACCATTCTGATTATAATAATATAGTGTTAGTAGATCACGTAATTTGAATTTGTAGAATATTGAAAAGTAGAATTTGATTGTGTTCATTAGCGCATAATATTTTATAAATGAAGTGTGTTGTCGGGTTTATTTTTTTGTTTGATTTCGAAATTTCTGGCTAATGCTCTAAATGTATAACTACTGTATGATGATCTACTTTGATTATTAATCATTTTGACTATTATTGTAATAAAATTGATATTGTTTTGTAATAAAATTTGCTTTGTTGTTATTATTGTCGTTTGTTAAATCATTTTAATCGTGTATTAAATAGTATTTTTTAGTCCACTTTTGATTACTATTTGTTAAGATTATAAACCCGCTTTATAGCAATTAGATAGAGCTCTTTTGGTTACACTATGATTACTATAATATGAAAAAATGCTTCTGATCATTATACGCCCATTGTATGAATTAGAAATTAGGGTTTTTTTATACATACATCCTTCCCTGGATTTTATGTTTTGTGACGAGATGCACTTCTGTTTGAATGTAAAAATTGACAAATAAAATATATTTTTTATCTTTATTTTGTTTGCTGCTGCACTTGTATTTTTTACGTTATAACCCAAATCCATTTAATGAATAATCACATTCTGAATGTATACTAAATTGACTTTACTCATCTTTCAGTCAACTCGCAATTGCTTACGTATCGGCGACAATCAGCGCTGTAGGTGTATCGATTGGACTGAAGAGCTTTCTTGCCACTGTAAGTCGGGCTAGAAGTGAGAGGTTGATGCAGTCTACTGTTTTACCCTTTTCTTTGGGGACTTGGGTTAAGACATTGATGCTGACCGACTTATTTCACTTTACAAATTCGGTTGACAAATAATGAAACTACGAGTAGTATCTGTTATTTGTGAAAATTATAGTTGTTCAATTTATGAACCGAAAATAATTTGCCATATTGTGACACAGGGTTAAGAAGGATATACCTACTATTGATTATTTGGTTCGAATAAAGGATCAGTAGACTAAAATAAATGAAGACACAAATTTTCAGGAGTAAATATTTCGATATTTTTTAAATATTGCAATAAAAATGATATGATAGTCGGATTTTATTTTTTGAAATTGTATATATTTTCTAAAATGAAGCTTTATTATTTCCAAATCTGATCATTACAAATCCGAAATACGCATTTCCAATGTATTTATTATTTACTTATACTTATTTAAATTCTTTTAGAAATTTAATTTTTATATGAAATATAAATAGAATTTGCTCAAAAGTCTCTGATATGAGGACCGTCAGAAGGATTTTACAAGGGGGAGTGCGTTTTCTATAAAAAGAGCAGGTTTTTTTTAACAAATTTTAAAAGTGCTTTAATGTTAATGCAATTGGGCATGAACAAACTTCGAATGTGGGTCTTACGCATATTCATTTGGAGCCAGTGATATTGGCAAGCAATAAAAACATTATCTTATTTAGAAAAAGGTCATGTTCCCAATGCACCCCGCCTAAATATAATGAAAACATGACTATATACTAAATTCATAAAAACAAAATAATAATTATTACCATAATAGACTACCTTCTGTCATTATTTGAGTTAAATTAATTTCAGTTATTTCAATTATTCTTAACAAATGCATTGGAACAAAATAATGTGTAAAGGTAAATAAACGAACATTTAGAGCAATAATATTATTAAGATATAAAAAAGGATAATCTATAATGTGTTTCTCAATGCATATTTTCATTAGTAATTACTGATAAACTATATAGTTTTGTTTATGCACGATAATCAATTTAGATTTATTTTCCTATAATTTAAACATGGTAACAGAAATGTATATTTAAAATTCAATATAGGAAAGAAACTAAATTTAAAGCCAAGTGTGCTATTTAAATTGATTTTAAAATGAAGTCTTAAACATATTCAATTTGAAGCTCTAGAAGATGGGCAATTGTACAGATTTCTTAAGATCTGTGATTAATTCAATAAAACCAGTGAACCCGTATTTACCGACTGAATTGAAATAATGTGAAATGTGTCTCCTGGTTTCAGCGAGTTCCCTTGTTCTTTCATCGATTCGTTCCTTTTGCTGCCGTTGCTGCTGCCAACGTTGTCAATATACCGCTCATGCGTCAAAAGTAAGTGGATGTTGTCCAATATGCCATAATTGGTCTACTTTACTTTTGTAGCTTTTAGGGATGGTGTCCTAGGGTAAACTTCAATTATTCAATCTGACCTAAGTTCTAAAATTTTGACTCTGTAGGTACAAAAATCTTGTAAAAGGCAGACTAAAACTTGACCAATTGAATGCGGCGTGTAATTGTTTATTGTGATTAGATTAATAATTATTATTTTGATTGTGTTGCAATTACACCCAATTCTTTAGAAAATGTGTTACAAATAAATAAACAACTAAATATAAGTAAATACTAAATAAAGAGAAATTTTCATTTTAGTGAATTGAAGTATGGCATCACTTGCCACGACGAAAACGGAAATGAGATTACAAAATCAAAGGTATGGTGAACTATTCTATTTATATGGATAATGTTAACAGACGCAGTAATCAATAGGTTAATCCAGCTGCAGACCGGTTTGTAGGTTTTACCCCTCATCAGTAGTACAGAGTAGGATCTAGAATGGAACTTGCAGGAATCGATTGGTGAGCAAACCCTTCAACACCTGTCAATCAATGGGCAAAACATCAAAACTGGTCTGCAGATCTGTTGACAGATAACTGTGTCCATAGATATGGATTTTTCGTATGAAATTACGGTGATTGTGAGATCTATGTTTGTTTATACACAGTTGTCAGAAGCAACATTTATTATCTGGGAGCTGTTGTTCACAGCCTAAATAGGCATTCTTCAAAGCTATTTTTAACAATGAAAATTTTATCAGATCAAGTTTTATTTTACACCATTGATATCGTAGTAAAATGTTACGTTTTTTATACAATAGTTAAATAAAGTACTCATTTTAAGCTTGGTTTCCACTCCGCCGGTAAACCACCGCCGTAGTACGCCGTAGGTACGGCGTATGGCTTGGTTTCCAA
>JAUZND010006649.1:0-10677 GCA_034780555.1 Coelogynopora nodosa
CCTTCTCTACCTCTAACCTCCAAACACGTTTCTAAATTCATCGACTCTGTTAAACAAAATGAACAACGTGTACGCAACGAAAATGCGGAATATAACAATGTACATAGTATGCGCTTCAAATATAAAAAAAGCGATTCAATGTGGTACAAACAACTAAGATTGGGTCGAGCCAACCGGCTATTTATCGATTACATAACCAAACCTAGCGATGTTAGTGATCCCGCATCGGAATAACCTGATTGCAATTTTTTTTATTTTATAAAAATTGTGCTGTTAACCACATTGTATTGTACATAAATGTAAATAACTTTTAAATGATAAATTATTAATTTTTTAAAATTGAAAATGTATACCTCAATTTTCATCAACCTCACAATATCGCTTATGGAATCAATTTTTTCTTCAAACTTTTCCAAAATGGCAAACAATTTCTGTTCTTTGCAGTCGAGTTGATGAAAGTGATAAAACTGCAAACCCTCGAGACAATCGACCATGTCATAAAATTGTAAAACAAGACTGGCATTTCTTTTCCGAAAATCATCAATGACTTGCTAAATATATAATTTCAAAGACTATTTCTAGAAAATTTAATGTTCACAGAAATTGTAAATTAAGTTGCTCAGATAGCTAAATCTCAATCTTGTATTTTACGAGCTACACAACAAAAATTTTCTATTAAATTTAGTAATCTTGTGTGCAACTAGCACAAATAAAATACTCAAAATGTTTTGAAATGGGATTCTCAATATATTTGAATTGAATCTGATATGTATTAAAAAATTACCTCTTTCAAATACACTAAATCTTGCAGCTGTGTCAATTGTTGTTTCATATTTACTGCAGCCCTACTACTATTAGATTCTACTTGTATCATGCTTAATTTTTTTGACGTGATTTTTTTTGGCGTCACTGTTTTAATTTCCTTGGAGAACAAAGATTTACCACTACTTTTTCTACGTACTTCATTTTGTCCCACACTGAAACTACTTTTTCGACTCTGGGTGCTTTCTTTACGACTAATTTGACTTGTTCTTTTTATAATGGCGGGTGTGTTATTTTGAACTTCATCAAAATTAAATTTAGTTGGGTTTTTTTCAATTTCAATATTAATAAATGCTTTTATGGCATTGACGTTCTTTTTACGGGTTGGTTTCACCTTTTTAATCTTTGTTATCAAATAATTGTTTACTTTTGAGTGTGATAAATTAATTTTTTCCTTGCATTCATTAAGCATCTGCGCCAATTGTTTATAAACCTCATGTGGTTCTTGTATATCGTGTGGGTTGAGAGATTCTTGGATAACATTTTCATTTCCGTTTTTTTTTTCTTTTAAAGACAGCACATCTGTTATGAGGTTGATGGAATTGACAAAAAACTTTTAATTAAAGTTTATTTTATTTTATAAAACTCAGTTTTATTTAAAATAATTACGTTCCCAATATCATTGAATAATTCATTGTTTGAATGGCAATTTAGGTCGTTGTAATCGCTTAAAATGTTTTTTCGCTCCTATAGGGCAAGAATTATTTTATAATGATTGTTTGCATATAACAATTAACTTATAGTCTTGTTATTTTTCAAAAGATGTTTGTTTACTTTTTATATTTTTGTAAACTTTTATTTTACTACATTTTTTGTTACTTTGAAGTATTTTTAAGTTATTTTCATTAAACTAAATTTAAAAAAATTGGTTTATTTATTATTTTTTCTTTCATAAATGTTCATTTTCTATAACAGTTTACATTTTTTTAAAAAAATTGGTTTATTTATTATTTTTTCTCTCATAAATGTTCATTTTCTATAACAATTAACATTTTTTTAAAAAAATTGGTTTATTTATTATTTTTTCTTTCATAAATGTTCATTTTCTATAACAATTTACATTTTTTAATATTTTTAATATTAATTAACGATTTTTATTTTTTAAACAATTTTTTAAAACCATTAGTAAACCATTGTAATAAATACCCTTATTTTTAATATCTTGGCATCTACTTCATTCACATACTTATAATCTGCTATATATAAAAATTAAAAAAATTAAAAAAAATTAAAAAACACTCAATTTGATTCCCCATTGAACATGATTTCTTTTTACCTTCATAGTGTTCCATCATCTAAAATAATTTAAAATTAATTATTTTTAATAAATAAATAAATGATTACATTTCCTACTCTGATCAGACATCTATTTAGAGTTTCCATTGTAGAATTAACATTCTGATTATAAGCAGATTTTCTTAATCTATTCTCAATCTTTTTGACAATCTGTGTACTATCATTGCCAATTTCTAAAAACCCCGAATACGCTGATTCACTAATCATGTCTTCTGATGTTTCTGACATTTCTGATACTGTTTGCAACGAATATACGGGTTTTATAAACAATTGTGGATTCATTTTATACGTATAAATATATCAATTAACTAAATTTACAAACGTTTTAAAATATTAATAATTCATTTAATATTAACATAAATACCTTTTTATACTTTTATTAAATATTAATATATTTTTTGCAAATATTTCAAGTATAAAATTGTATAAAAGTGTGTAAAATAAACTGCACAAAAAACATATAATGCGTGTTCCAACACCACAAATATCATTACAAGAGAAAAACTCATTTTGTTTTAATTTATTAGGTCCTTCTAAAAAATCAATAATGCATTTTTATTAATAAATTTCATATATAATATAACGCTTGTTTATTGAATCAATGTTGATCAACAAGTAGTACGAAACTGTGAAATTAATGAGACATTAATTTAATATAGAGAACTTAATATATAAAGAAAAATTATACGGTTTGTGTCAAAACAATTTTTTATTAATTAATCAAGTATATATCAAGATATATAATTACATGAACTCATTTAGCCTTTTCTTTTTTTAAATCGTCCACATATTCAAAGCGTGAGAATTCTTTATTCATGTCTACTTCTCGCTGTTCTACAATTTTGATAGCTTTTTTTAGTAGATCGTCGCGTGTCATTGGAGATGATTCGTCTTCTCCGGCGCTATAATCGCTTTCATCGCTAAAAAAGTTTATTTAAATTAAAATAATTCTAATAATTTAATAATTTAATTAAAACCCTAGGGCTGGTGGTATAACTGGAGCCATTTCTTTTATTTTAGATGGACCATTGCCAAGTAAAGTCAGATTTTTCTTGGAATAATCGTCATCCTAAAATTACAATAATTTTATCTCTATTTCTTATAAAAAAGTCTTTAAAAAAATGTTCTCAGTGCACCTTTTGATCCGCGATATAAGCCTTTACCAACATCAACTGATTAATCCTCTCTTCTATAATTCCCATGTATTTCAACATGTTATTTTCATCCACCTTGGACCCATTTGAATCGTAATCATTGACATCCGTGATACGAGAACGACTGCATCCAATCTGTGCAAAAAGTGACTCGATACCCACAATAAGTTGATCGATAATCTTATTGATACCATCTTGTTTAATCTTAGTCTCATCGATGATTTTCTCTTTGTTATTTATTTCATTATCCAATTTCTCTAGCATATGTGACCTATTGGCTTCCACAGTTAGTTTTTCACTGCTGAATTCGTCCACATCAATGTTTATCTGAAAAATAGTTTTTTAATTGTAAAATTTTTAAATTTTAAAAACCTTGTTAATTTTCTCGCTAATGCTCTCAATTTTATTATTTTGCTCGTTGACAAAATTAAACATGGCAAAATTTCTGTCTTCCACTGCTATAAACTTGTTGACGACTAAATCTATATCATCTTCTCCTGTAATCTCCCGAATTCGTGCGAATGCCTTTTCATACGTGTACACTGTGTCCACTTGATGTTCCATCTTTTTATCATTCTCTGATTTTTCCTTTTCTTCCCTCCATGCCACCAACTGTTCGTCTTCCTTCCTTTCTTTGCATTTAGTGTTCATAAATTCTCTTAATTTTCGATCATGATCAATTATTCTTATAAGTTCCTTTATTTCGGCATTGTGTTGTATGACATCCTTGTCATTTTTTTCTTTTAATCCAAACATTTTATTTTGAGCATCATCTCGTGAATCGTAAGCAGACGTCGACTGATCGATGAGTTCGTAGATTTCTTGTTTTAAAGTGTTGTATTTTCTAGATAGTTTTTTGTAATTTTGATCAAATCTTTTTTGTTCAATGTCAAAATTTCGAATTTCATGCCGGAGTGATCTGTTTAATGCCAATTCTTCGGAATATTTGTTATTTGTCTGAAAATGATAAATATTTATAAATTATAATTATTTCATTTATTTATAAATTTTATTAACCAATTCTAATTGAGTTTCCAGACTTTTTATGCATTTTTTAACCTTTTCTGAATGTTCGCGGCCAATATTTATACCTCCCATGCTTTTATTTTGTTGAGCAATTTTGGTTTCTCTGAAAGTAAAATTTGTTTTAAAAATTGCAATAAATAAAATTTTAACGATAAATGTACAGTTGAGATATTTCTTTTTTATAATGATCGTGTTTCAATTTTTCCTCTTTAATCAGATCCATTACTTCATCTATAAATAAATATTTAAATTTCCCCTTTTTTATTTTTTTTTGAATACTTTATAAAGTTTAAACAAATATAATTATTCAAACACATCATACGTTGGCTTAAAATGTAGGTAACATTGATAAGAACATAACTACATTGGAAAAAATAATATAAATGATAATTAATAAATCTTAATTAACCAAGACATGATAACTGTTTGTTTACGGCTTTAAACAAGTGAACTTTTTTTCCATCATGTTACCTGTACGAAAATAAAGCTTAATGTAAAAAATTGGAATTGTGTTATTTTTATTTTTTGAATTATTAGTAAAAAAGTAAATCGATAATATCATAAATGATAAAATATTAGTTACCATGGATAATAATCTCATCATGAAAGAGATGTTTATTTTGATAAAATTTTTGAAATTTATATAGATAATTACGGTTTATTATAAAAATAAAAATAGTACGCTCCCAATTTTTTACATCAAATTTTAGTTTCATGCTAGTGACATGCTGTCAGAATTTTGAGTTGTTTGTCAATTAAGCTTTTTTAATTGGCATTTTTAACAGTTTTTCTTGTGTGATTATATTCTCATCAATGTTTCCTACATTTTAAGCTCACATGTGATGTATTTGAATTATTAGTTATTAAAATTTTTAATTTAAAAATGGTGTAATAATTCAAATAAAATTACTCTCATAAAAAAAATACTAATTTAAAAATACTCTTTTCTTTCACAACGTTCATGAGTTTCGTTGATACATTTGCATCCTTATTCTTGTTTGAATCACTGTCTATTAGAGCTAAATCTTGCCTAATTTCTGCAAGTTGAGAATTCAACTTGACCATTTCACCTCTAAATTAAAAAATAAATATATAATTCTAATTTATAATATATAATGTTACTTTTGTTTGTTTATTATCCTCTCGGATTCTTGAGAATACACTTTTCTGTCATTCTCCATGATGCGATACTGGCCTATTAAAAAGTGATACATTTCAGCACTATTAAAATCCATCAGTAAATTATAATCTTTTTTATTTATAAATAAAAATATAAACAAAAATATTGCAAAAAAATTTTAATAAATTAATTTAGTTATAAGTATAATTATAAATGATTTTTCTTACGCTGAAGACGCTCATACTCGGCAATCTTTTCATATTCAATATCTGTGTTGTCTGAGTTTGCAGACGATAGTCTTGTCATTCTATTTTTTAAAAAAAAATGTTTTATTACGTTTTTATTCAATTGTTTGTATTTATTTCAAATTGCTACGATATTGGGTGTAAAACGACACTGTAATTTACTTATAAGAAATACAATCAACTACATTTCTATGCAATTTGGATAAAATGTAGAAAAAAATATAATGTAATAAATTATTTATTCTCCTTAATTTCATTTTTGACAATATATGACACTAAATTAATCAAAGATTAATAAATAATTATAATAATATTTTATACAATTCAATTTTTTATCTGATTTGCCCTTAGAATTTCTTCCAGTTCATATTTCTAAAATAAATTTTAAAATAATATTTTAAAACATTTTTTTAAATACTTACAGTGTTATTTAAAGCCTTTTTGTTTATATCATGCAGAGAAAAAACGTAAACTATCCCAGTACTTGTTCCAACGTAGATACTCTAAATATAAAATATTAATAACACTATTTATCAATTAATTTGTATATTTAATTACATTTCCATCTGGACTGAATCGAATGCAAGTATATTTAGATCCAGGGGAAGACTCGTTTTTTATGATGGGGTTTAATCTGAACAAGTTTTTAAATTTTTTAATATAATGACAGTTAATAATTATAATTATAAAAAATTATAAATTTAATTCATTATTGTCATTACAAGTTATCAGTCATGTCCCAAATGTTGAGACAGTCTTCAGATATTGAAGCAAACATTGTAGAAGTGGTTGGTGACCAATGAACGTCAATAACTTCTTTCTGTGGTTAAAAGTAAAATTTAGATTGTTTAATAATAATTAATTACAGATCCTTGAAGTAGTATCACTATCGGAAATATTTTTTCCTTCATCCAAATACAAATTGACCAATCACTGGAAGCACTAATAAATATATTGTCATGAAAGGGAGACCACAAAACACGGTTGACAGGAGCCTAGTATAATAATATTATTTTTTATAAAAAATGATTCAATTTAATATAGTTTTTAATCATTTTTATCTAATATTAATATTTTTTTAAATTTTGTTTAAAAATGATTCATACTGTATGATGATAATATGTAGATAGATACTGCTCATTATAAGAACACGAGCACAACTGAATTGACCCATCTTCTGTTCCAACAAGATAACTAAAATATTATATAAAATATTTTCATCATAAAAAAATTACATTTTATTATTCTCTCTATTAAAATCGATCGAAATTGCACCAGTATATCCCGTAAGTATTTGTCCATTAGTTAAACCTCCACTAGTTTTGCAGTTTGAATTATTATCAATCTTTTTTGCTTTCCTTAGTGGTGTTCTTTTCATCAACATAATATCTAAAAAGGTGATTAAAATTTAAATAATATTTATATTTTTAATTAATAAATTATAAATTATAAACCATTTCCTTCGAAATGTTTTTCAGTGTCCCATAGAGTAATTCTCCCATCATTGGAAGCCCCATACAGTTTTTCAAGCTTACTAATACTATTCAGACTTTCCTGTTCAACCCAACATACTTGCCATACAATTGAAATATTTTTATTTTCATTATTTCTACATTATAATTATAATTAAATTCTAATCCAATTAAAAATGAAAAAAATGAATTACAAATTGTCCAGTATTATTGCATCTTCTGCAGCAGTAATATTGATCAGTATTATTCTACCATTTTGACAAGAAACCTAAATAAAGAGTAATTATAATTATTATTTTTTAACTAAATTGATTACCGATAGAATATTCGGAAACTTTCTTGAAAAACTACAACACACCACTCCCGTATTAAAAACGTGAGAACGTTCTGGCATCTCGAATATATAAATTTATATTAATATATTTTTTTTTAAAATTACTTCTATATTTTTCAATGACCAATAAGAAACCATTCCTAAAGAATTTACATCTTTATAATTATATTTTCCATAAGTCACTGCCACAATAAACTAATTATTTTAATTTTAAATAAACATGATTATAATTATAATTGTTTCACCTCATTTTTAAAGTTAAAATCTAAACATGTAACGTTTCTATTTTTCGACATTTCACTCTTTAAACACCACAATTCTTCTAAATGAGGAATTGGTGCTTTTTTTTCAGATTCTAGAGACGAATCAAACACATTATGTATATCTTTGATAGAAATACTCTCTGCTCTTTGGTATCTAATCATTTGATCCTTGTAATTATTCATAACGATAAATTTTTCAGTCAATTTTAACAAATGTAAGTAATCGACTTCAGATTCCAGTTTTATACTATCGAGTGTATTTTTGTTATTGTATGAGATGCTTGAAACTGGTGTGGTTTTTGCAAAACTGTTGTTTGATGTTTGAGATTTTCTTTCCGGTTTGGATGATTCAGCCAAGAGACTTTGTTGAAGTTGATTTTCGTAAATGTCGACTAAACTAGCGTAGTTTTGTTTGTCTTCTTTTGCAAGTTTGTCAGTTTGAATAGCCTTGTTTTTTTTTTCGTTGTTGAATGTTTGAACTTCACTTGTAGATCGGATTTCGCTTGTTGCGTATTTTTCCAATTTCTTTAAAAATTGTAAAATTTTTAAATATTGAGTTATTAATTGAAACCACTTAAAACTTTTACTTGAAATTTTCCATTATTATTTCTCCTTTTCAAAATATTTAATCTATTATTTAAATAATTTATTTTTCCATTATTATTTCCATTTTTCCATTATCGTGTCAATTTTTCTCCATTTTCAGAATTATTTAATGAATTATTTTAATTAAAAAGAAAATTTATTTTTCAAAAATCAAAAATTTTTCCATTATCATTTCCATTTTCAAAATAGTATTTTTCTTTATTATTTATATTTTTTTCAAATTTTTCAAAATATATCACCTTTTTATAATTCTCATTTTGCTCCAAAATAAGGTTAGACCTCGTCTTGTGTTGCTTGGACATGATTGTAGATTTTTGTTCAAAAACCCACATCGTCTCTGTCTCTTTAAGTTGCAAAACAACCACTTCATTAGGATCTTGACTCTCCAACTCGCTGATTTTTTCATCTATAGAATAATTTCTCTGAAAATCGACATGTTCCCCGGCTACTTCTTCTTCAGACAACGAATCAAAAGATTTAGTAGACGAAGAAATGTTAAAAATAGTCCTAGAAAATGGCCCAGCATTAAAAGTACTATCCCCTTGAAATTGACTGATTTCTTCAATTATATCAATCCCTCTTTTAACAAAAATAGGTTTTTGATTTTCCGTAACATTTGTAGTCTGTGCCTTACTATTTCTCCTTGATTTTTCACTATTGGAAGAGGATATTTTTTTAATTATCGAACTCCTTTTTTCGCTATTGCTTTCATTAGTGTGACTGTTGGCTTGATTAATATTTTGCTCAGTATTATTTTTCTCCGATATAAAAGATTTTACAAACGGCACAGGAGTAACATCGTTTCCATTTTCATCGTATACTTGAACTGGATAAGCACTGAAAATTAAATCATCCGTAATACCCGTTTTTTGTTTTAGGGTGCTAGAAGATTTCGAAAAAATGCTGTTTTTGTTCAATTTTCTAATATTAATATTAAAATCGTGTAAAATTTTAACAATCTATTTTTTACCGTGAAGCTGAGGACGTGATACTTGCTTTCATATTGTAAATTAAATAATATTAAATTTATGATATTATTAAGGTATATTTGTTTTTTTGATTACCTTAGAATTATATTTATATACATTTTGATAATAATTTTTATTGTTAAGGAAAACAATTAAAATTATAATTTAAAAATAAAAAAATATACACATTTATTCACAGTCTATTTAAATGTACAGGTAGATATTTAGAGAAACTGTTTAAATCATTTCTCTACAAAAAAAGCAAAACCACTTTTCTTCTTCTGGTGGTTCAGAATTGATTTCGGCGCATTTCCAATGGAACCATTCGAAACATTCATCACAAGCAATCATGGGACTTCCATCATCCCCTTTATTACAAACGGGACAAGTGTAGATTTTCTGTGTGTTAATTTCAATGTCTTGTACGTCCGATTGTGATGGTGCGACTTTAATACATAGTTTGAGTTTAGGAGGTTGAGGAGTTGGTTGAGGTTTAGGTAAAGTAAGTTTTATTTTTAATTTGGGTCGAATTTCCAAACTTTCATCAGCATTTTTCATTTCAACATCAGAATCTTCATAGGTGGAGTTTAATCCCAATTCATTTTCCAACATTCCCAATTGATTAGCAGGATCATCTTCCATACAAGTATATGATGTACTTTCTTCAATCACACTCATTGGTTCAAAGCCATTGCATACACTGTTAGACTCAGGGTTTACAATATATGGTTCAAAATCAGAAGAATAGTCTTCAATTAATTTAAATTCATCAAGTTCTAAATCTTTCATAGAAATAACTTCATCATCGTCATCAAATTCCAAAAATTCTAACGGTGCTGCTTCTGTAGGGATTTCTTGTCCATTTAAAACGGATACATTTGAAATTAATGAGAATGAAAAGCTAAAATTAAAATTAATTTAATTAAAATATTTTTTATAAATTTATAAATATATAAAAAAGGGTTTTATCATAAAATTTATGGAGATTAGAAAAGTCAAAATATGCAAAATTTGAATATTTTTTAAAATAAGTTTAATTTTATGTGATTGAGAGGGTAATGTGGAAATTTTCTTAATTAAAAATAATTATAAAAATCAGAAGATGGATTTTTAAAATAGTAAAAAAGTAATTAAATATTAATAATATTAATATTTTGACAATCTAATTTAATAAATTTAATATTAATCTGAAATAATCCCATATTATTGTTGACATATATAAATAAAAAAATTTGTCGGTATTTTTAAAATATATTTTTTCTAATATATCGTCACTGTTTTTCTAGACTCTAGATTCTAGAGTGTTCTAAGTAGAATTTTAGTGTTTTGAATAAATAACAAATGAATATTAAAACATTTATTTAAGGTATA
>JAUZND010006650.1:0-10676 GCA_034780555.1 Coelogynopora nodosa
TTGTAAATTGACACTCAAACCCTTGGGTTTTAGTTAATTTTTTCCTCAATAAATTTCTATTCTATTCTATTCTATTCAAGATACTGATCCAAGAAATGAAGATATTAACTGCAAATGCAATGAGACAAGATTATATTCGCCGCAGCTAAAGATTCTTAATCCCATTTATTTCAATCAAGAACTTTCTATTAAAATTGTGCTTATTGAAGGCAATGGTAAGTTTATATATAGTATAATACATATAAATATGCATGTAGTGTGCGATTAGTGTACTCGCAATAACAAACTCCTTTGAACAATAATAACACAATTGCTTACATAGTACTTATCGGCGCGACTGTATAAAACATGCAGAGTCAAAACATTTTAAACAACGAGAATTTAGTATACGAATGAATCACTCAGTGTAAATCTATAAAGCTCAAATGTTGTTTTTGTCTTAAGTGATCTGTATTGATAGTGTATTAAATGATATAGACATATGTAAGAAAGCTAATACCTGAGTGACTGAGTCTAAATTTGACTAGAAATTTATTGACAGAAGAGCATTGTAAGCAATATTTCATTTCAGATTTGAACATTTAAAACTGAATTATTACATTTTTAATGCAAAACGAATTGACAAATTCTCAGCGCTCTATATATACAATACAAATATAAAGCTGGTATCTGACCGTTTTAGAAAAACAAAGAAGTTCCAAATAAACTCATGAAATTGTTTGAGTCTTGTTAGCGTATAAATTAATTGGAGATGGTTGTTTTCTTTACAACGCTTTATCGACGTTAGGAAGGTTTTACGGTTAATTAAAGGGTAACTGTGATTAAGCAATTATCGAATTTCTCATACAGCTCCATGCTTATAAACATAGAACCCACTCAGCCAACACTTTTGTGTTTTCTTGTTATAAATACACGGTGTTCGAACGTGTGAAATTAAATATTTTTTCAATTCACTTGAGATAACAACAGATTTGGAAAATTAGTTTTCGAACATGCAAAACCCAGGTAAAAGCTAACTTATATATAAAGTGATAATGTCGTTGCGTAAAATGAGGTTGCATGATTCACCCCCTTTGATCTCAACGTTACAGAAAGTCCGAAAAAATCGCTACAATCGGGCGTTTTAAATGCGCCCCTCCCTCCCTTCCCCTCTCTAATTCTCACTCTTTAAGTGAGAGAAAAGTCTCAAAATTCTTCCAAAATAATACATTTAAACATGAGAGTGTAAGTGTTTAATCCAACATAGATAGAAGATAGTGCATAAACCTATTCATTATTAGCGCAACAGTTGTTATTATTATTTAAGAATTTCTCGCCGTTATGACTAAGCTCTGTTTTCACATTTGCTCCGCATGTTTGGTCTATCTTCCGCTGACACTATAACTATAAAGTCTTAGTCATCACCTTTTATAAATAATTCTATTTCCAATATTAAATTGGTTCATTCTCGTCCCCCTTTCTCTCCTTTTCACCTTTTGTTCACTACAAAGTGTATTATAGCTCGTTACAGTAACACGCAATACTTGTATTGTTACAAATGTTGAACATGCATTTTCCTTGCTCTCTAGTTTAATCGGCTATACCATATAATATACTATGAAAAGTTTTATTAATTGAAATAACTATTTTTATCACTTGACAAATTTGATTATATTATGAGTGACCGCCATAATAATAATAATAACTTTTTCTAATGTTTTGTTTTGGTTGGTGGTTTTTAATCTAAAAAAATATTTTAATTGATGCTTCAGGAGCTCCTTACCTCATTGAATGGTCTCCACGAGTTTGTATCGACTCCGATGAAACAAGCGGCGGAGAACGGGTTCGTGAAATGCACAAGGCTACAATTCAGGTATATGTGTAATATGATAATATATACTTGAAATTCTATTTCAAATACTTTGCTACAAAATTTATAATAATTAGGAAAATTAAAGGATAACATATTTTCTACAGTGCGATTTTCTGAGGAAGAAAAACATCGGAGATAACTCTCAGTTCGGGATTATAATAATTTTGATATTAGTCGCCTGTTGCCAACTGAGAATGATGCGTCACACAGCGGGAGATTGATAGAAAACCAAGGGGCGGGAGGACTTATGTGTTCCCCACTTCTAGATCAGAGCCACTTTATATTTATAGTCTTCACTGAGTGGTCTCTGTCTGTTTCTGAGTATACTGACTGAACAGGGCGTGAAGCAGGGGGATGAGAGAAGAGCGAAATGTGTTAATTGTTCCGAAATTTAAACGCCTATAGTATGGATTATTTTATCTATAAGTCCTGGTCAAGAGGGTGACAAAAGGTGAGAAGGTTTTCAAAGTATAATATACACTGACGAACCTCCCAATTGAGAATAATATTTAGGCATATTTTCATCACTGAATGATCCTGGGCTATGATCCTTCAACTAAGATGTTTAATATTTATATATCTCGCTCTATATATACTATGGGCATATTGAAGGAAATTATATTTGAAATACTGATAATTATATTTAGAATATACGCACATTTCTAAACAATTTTTTTTAAGGTTATAATTATTTTATCTTTTCACGTTTTAATTGCGTCTTATAAGGTTTTTATGTTTTAAATTTATAACTTTTAAATTCTTTTAATTTGTCAATAAAATTTCAACAGTGTACAAATATACCCATAAAATATTTTTTTCCTTTAAAATATGATATGTATCATTGCGTATTTTTATTAGTTATAACTATATAGTACCATATTATAGTATGCATCATTCAAGGACATTCTTGATAAATGTTATAATCATGTTTGACATTACAAGTATGCGTACATTATGTATTGAACAAATATTGTATTTATTATTAAATTTTTAAATTATTAATCTGCATCCTACATAATATTATAGAGTATTCCCAAATTTTCAAAAGTTTTTTCTGAATGTAACAGAATATGCATGTATATAATTAATTTATAAATATTTATTTATATTTATAATTTATTTATTTAACCTATTTAAGTATAGCTATATAGCTATTATAATAAGATATCAGAAGTGAACATATTATTTCATCACACATAATATATTGTCCCGCAGTTAATTTACTGCAGTGTTATAGAAGCCGATCAAACTTGCTGATCATGTCCACAGGGTGTATAATAAATACATAATAAATACACACCGTTATATAGTCATATTATAAACAGTAGGTTTTAATTATATAAATATGTTGCTTCCAAATACTGTATTGCGTCATGAATATAGGAGTTTATATATTTCAATTGAACGAAAGATGGAAATTATCTTTATACAACTATATATAGATCATATTATGCTATATGCAAAATACGAAACTTTACATTATACAATTATTATTTTTCATGAGTTTTGAATAGTTTGTAAAACTATATATTTATGAGAACTTGTTGATTAATTTTTTAAAATAATTAATAATATATATAGGCTATATAATAACTTTTTTTATTACAGTCAAAGCATAATATATTTATAGATATATAATAATATATATGCAACATATATATATATATATATATATATATATATTGAGTATTCATGAAAAGTGTATATTAAATTTTATGTATGGGTAAGGATAATGGTTTATTTAATGATTTATTTTTATACACGTTTTTAATTGTATTTGCTTTATATAATTGATTAATAATTAATTAATAAAATTAATTGAAAACTTAATATATGTATTTATCATTTTATAATATTTATTGTAGATATTTTTGTATTGTAACTGTTTAGCTACATTAAAAAGTTTATATAATAAAACTATTTACAGTTTGTATAAAAACAATATGTTATATGTCACGTTATATACATGCTAATGATATGTATATAAATAGCATTAATCACATGCATTATTTAGCATTATTCTACTGCATGTTGTATTAAAAGTAATGCTTAAAAATTCAATGTTTTGAAAATGCGAATCAAAAGTTGTTGTGGAAATACAAGGTTATATATTTACAGTTGTATTTTATAGGATATTGCTTTTGTAGCATAAATTATATAATTTTATTTAAAAAAAGATATTTAGTTACAAAAATATATGCAGGCTAAATATATTTTTACAATTTGACAAGTATATGAATTTAGATAACTATTTAATATTCGAACGGTAATCAGAAAAAATTATGAAATGCTGATCAACTCAAAAAGCATTTAAGCTTCAATTAAATCTATTTTTGATTATATACTTTTAAATCAGTTTTATTCTTTTATCACACCTAACCATACTCCTCCACTGACCAGACAATATTTAATTTGTGAAGTTTTGTTTGCTGACTAATTTTAAAAATCGATACGTTTTTATATGTTATGCACCTGCACATTTTATATTACCGACTTCTATATTTTCATTTAATATTATTAATACAAAACTGTTTTTCTCACTGTATACCGTAAACAAATTTGTGTGAAAAAAAATGATTTGTGCATATCATCCACACAGTTAGTAAATAAATATTTTTTGCAATTCTGTTTACTCTTTTATAAAATTATTTATATGTTGTATCAGAATTTGTCTCTAAAAGTATATTATTACATCTTTTTTAAAGTTGGTTATTTAGGAAAGTCTACAAATCTATACACACAAAGCGGCTAATGTGTTGGTTTTTTTACCCTTACAGAAGTTTATTTGTTTTTAATGACATCGTTAAAGTTACAGTTTTAATCGAAGTAATGAATCTATGCGTGTTGCAATATACTTAAAAACATGTTCTGGCTGTATAAAGTTGTATTTATATATGAAGTTCGACCTCTATTTATGCATTGTCGACGACTACATTTATGTGATTTCAGACCTCCTTGCAACTCAACCGGCTCAACTTCAACTGTCGGTATTCCCTCAAGCTGACTCCTTTGGAGAATATGGGAAGAAAGGAGTTCTCCAGCGAAGACAATTCCAGGTCCATCAAGTCCTGCTTTTGCACTCCGGCCTGTACCGATGTCCCAGTGCAACACGGTATCACTCCACCCAAGTGCTTCATTGACAGTGAGTATAACAGGCCGTCGTATAAGATATATACATTGTATATGAAACCAGCAACAAGTAAATTATTATGTAATAATGTAATGCCTCATTTTTCTGCAACGGAAATATATTTTCATTTAGCCAATTACATCTATGTACGTCTAGATATATCCAAATAGTCTAAAAGCACATATATATATTGGTACATCATAATAAATATACCGTAAATAATTTAAATAGTCTAAATACCTAAATGAATCAAAATACGTTTAAATACTTCAAAATATTTTAAATACATTAAAATACTTTAAATACATCAGCATACTGGCATCAAAATACGTTTAAATACATCAAAATAATGATAATTCGCGTTAAAACGCACAAAAAATATATATACGTCTAAATACATTTAGACGCATATAAGTACGTCTAAATATGTAGAAATATTTCTAAATTTTACTAAAATACGAAAATATCTACATTGGTCGATAGATACAAATATATATATGAGTCATAATAAATAAATGATAAATACTGTAGATAATTAAAATAGTCTGAATACATCTATAAATATCTCAAAATAATGAAAATACGCTTAAAAAGTATGTTTAAATGCATCTAAATTATCTAAGTTCGACTATATAAACGTTTGTATATTTTATTTAATGGTCAATTATTGGTTATTGACAAATTAAACAAACGAAATATACTTTTAATAATATTGTTAGCTTAATTTAAGTGTTTTATAAACTTCATAACATAGTATTTCATTATCAGCGATTCATTGATCGAATAATATGCTTATAGTAAAATAAGAATATCTAGAATTCATGTTTTACTTAATTTATTTAGTAGAAAAGGTTAATATGAAATTCTCTCATATAAAGAGGATCAACTCTGCAACCGTCTCTATTAAATGTTAACCGCTTTTAAAATAAACCAAATAATATATTTTTATATGTTATATAATACTTATCTTACGTTTATATTTATTTAACTCATGTTCATTAACCATTAGATGTTTCCACCGTTTGGTTTTATGCATTTTTTATCTAAAATAAACACAGCTCTTATAGTGCGTAATGTTGTCGAATGTGTAAATAAATTTTCATGGAAGGGACATACAAATATTCTGTTTGATGTAAACAACTAAATTGCTTTCGTGTATGTATAGTAAGGTGCAATGTTTGTGTCATGCTGAGAGGTGAAGAAATTATTTTTCTGAACAAATGATGCGAAAAGTCGGTTCTGATAATAGTATATTCAAAAAGAATTTCAGCATATTATGTCTGTGAATTCGCTTAATACTACAGAATACGTTGGGATACCTTTTACCATTTCTGTATTATCTGTACATGTAGATAGCATACATATCATATGTACAACAAACAGCCATACACAGTAATTACACATAATACTTGTATTTTTGGACTTGGAACTAATTTACAGATACAAATTACTTTTTTATTTATAAGTAGTATATAAAGGGTCGATTCTGCAGCAGAACCCCCCTTACACCCTCTAAAAGAAGAGTCGATTCTGCAGCAGTTTGCACTTTGAATGCTGACCTAGATAGCGCCAGCACAGTGTACTCTCGTCTATACTCCAACATTTAATATGAATGTACTTTGAATGCTGGCCTAGATACTGACCAAGCTCTCGCCAGCTCAATGCACTCTCGCATATACTTGTAAATTGCCGATAATTAGTATAATTAGAGACACTATTGATACTAGAATTTATTCAGCTTCCATTCTCGCTTAAGTGTGCCAATTCACTATTTTATTTTATATTTACTTTAAAATGCTGCATTATTAAAATTATTTATATACACTTTAATAATGCTGCAGAAGTCGTACAATATTTAGGTGATCTCAATATTAAAGTTGGTCAAGTTATGAAGACTGTTATGTACAAAACCAAAAAACGCGTCACTATTGTGGTTAAGCCCATAGTAATGAACGTATATTCCAACATTATTTAACATGTAAGAAAATATAATATACATACAATTGTAAATTAAATAAATAAATGGAAAACACACGCAATAATTAAAATTCATAATAATTATGTGAAAATACACTTATATGACCAATCGGAAATAATGATGACAATATAGTACAAAACAAACATGCAAGAGACCAATATAAAATTTTTAAAATAATTTTATTAATCAGAAGAACATTTAATAATTAATGTTTTAATTTTTAATTTTACAAAGAGTATCCCAAATAGATATTCTAAACATTAAAATAAGATAAAATTTGTCTAACATTTAAGAAAATATGACACATATTGTAAATTAACAAAAGTTTGGGCCATCTAAATTTATGGAAAACACACACACACACTAATTAAATTTAATTATAATTAGGTGAACATTCACTTATTTGACCAATCAGAAATAATTAAGACAATATATAACAAATCGGACAATGAAAGAGACCATCTAAAATTAAAAAAGTTATTCGATTAATCAGAAGAATGTTTAATAATTATATTTTATTATAATTGTACGCTTTGTATAATTAAATTGTATAACAAATAAACATTCTGAACACCAAAATAAGATAAAATTGGTCTAACATGTAAAAAATATTACAAAAATATTGTAAATGAACAAAATGGTATTTAAATGCATTTCTAGAATCATCTTATCTGTTAATGATTTACATACTTTAAATTGTCGTTTTATATAAAAAATATATTGTTAAATCTATTTAATATGAATATATAATAAAAATACATCATTTTATTTATTAATTATATATTTTATTTATTCTCCTGAGTATATCTGATTTGTAATATGAGTAAATTTTTACCAAACCATAGTGAAATTTATTCAATGAGTGTGTGTTTCCAATAAATTTGACACAATTGCAATATATGTTATATTTTCTTACGTGCAATGGTTAGAATCTGAAAAACACATATAATATTTTGTTTTTATTGTTCAAAATGTATTTTCATGATGACATTTATGAAATGCTATTATTGTGAGTGTGTTTTCCACAAATCTAGATGGTCCACCATTTAATTAATTTACAATATATAAAATTTTGAATTAACTTTTCGTATTGAGAGCAGGAAGCAGAATGAATTCTAGTAACAACGGTGTCTCTAATTATACTAATTATCGGCAATTAACAAGTGTAGGCGAGAGTGCACTGAGCTGGCGAGACCTGGGTCATCTAGGTCATTATTCAAAGTGCATTCAAATTAAATTTAGGAGTATATATGATAGTGCACTGTGCTGGTGGGATCTAGATCAGCATTCAAAGTAAAAACTGCTGGGGAATCGATTCTTCCTATACTACTGTTATAGTATAAGCAGAATGTTTAGAATATGATTAAGATTGTTATTTATAATTATTTAGTAAATAAAAATGAAATCAAACTTATTGAATAAATATACTTCGTGTATAATTTTAACTTTAACAAATACACTGAAATATTTTATAGGAAGTCTTTTATTTAATCAAATTTTCTATTATACCTAAATAATTGATCAACTATCACGTATAGTTAACTTATGTTATATATAATTTATAAATAAATCATATTTTTCTTATTTATAGTTATTACATTTTCTTATATAGATAGGTTATGGTTCCAGATGGCTTCCTCACTGGTTTTAAAGAAATCAAACAGTTTCTGGAAAACCAAGTGCACAGAAAGCATTTGTACATGCGTCCAATGTAAACTGTGGATGACTACATTGTATCAGTTTGTATATAGCACTACAGAATACCCCAATGTGACACCAATCAGCACATTGATCCACCATCGATATCTAAAATTTGTAAACCTTTTATATAAATTTACCATTCAAACCATATTTTCTTAAAAAAAAATAATGGTTTAAATATGTAACCTATAACAACCTGTGTGTTTTCTACAAAAGCTATATATTTTTGGTTATCTCGAAATTCAAAATTAGATCTCATGCACGAGGTATTATAACCGATTGGCAAGCTTGAATTGTAAAATGTGATCGATAAAAATTTTAACTTACATCAAAGTATAAAATATAGTTATATAATAAAATTATTAATAATTTATTAGCCCCACTTACACAATATATAATACTAGAAAAAACCTTTGTATCACGCAGATAATCTCAATACAAACTAAGTAAGGAATATTAGTAAAACGTATAAATATAAAATATATCATTTATTTATCGTCTTAGTAAATTTGATAAAATTATAGTTATTTAATTCTTTACTCGTATCCATACATTGTTGCCAGATTATAGCCCATGTTTATAACTTAAAATGTAAACTGTAAAACATCTTAATTTCTCTTTTGTTGCATAAACATGATATTTATTGTTCTAAATTTTATTTGACATTTCAATCACTAAAAATAATATAAAACTTTTTTTACGTGTTTAACTTTAAATATGAAGCATATCACATATGTAACATATACTAAAAGAAATCTGCAATTTCTGTTTAACAAAGAGCGTCATTTATAACTGAAGAGGAACCCATGGACAGTTGTTGACGATTGCCAAATAGTTGAAACGTGCCAAAAAGTTAACATTGAAGAGGAACTATTTCATCATGACAAATGTTTTTACAGTCAATTTATTTAATCGATCCACACGTCTAAAGACCTACAACGTATGGATAGGTTGTCATAGAATAATCATTTTTATATTATCCAACATTTCTAGCGACAATGCAGGTTTTGTTTATATATATAAACGAATTACTACCTCTTTTGTTACTATGTAAATTGCTTTTTTAATGATTTATTTGTTTGGGTTTTTAATAAGTACTACTTGCATTCCAGTCATCAGTAGGGAGACTAGGGTACCTGATGAGAGCTGAATAGCTCGAAACCGCCCTGTCTCTGCTGTTTGTACAACAGGCTCTGCGCTTAGTGCTTACTTATTATATAATATATGGTGTTATATATGTATGTCCGTCCATTTTATGCGGGAACTCTATAAGTAACACAATTATTAATGTGTAAATTAGTTTGTAAAGGCTGTTTTTAATGCTACAAGTAACAGTTGAGTGGCCACATGTCTATACAGTTGTACCATTACTTTACTAACTTCAAACTATACCGACTCTCTGGATTGCTTTATGGAGTAAATCTCATCTAATAATAACATACTTTCCACCGTCCAAACACAGAATTCAGTCTGCCACCGCCGCCGGAGAAGCTCTCAGCCAAACTTCTCGACAAGCGCTCCCTCTCCTACCTCATCTCTTGGCTGCCGCCAAACACACTTCAAGTTCGCGGCCGACGGGATCAGGCTCCCCCCTCCTCCTCCGGCTACCAGTCTGGAGGCCTGCTGCAGGGTAAGGGAGGGGGAGAGGCTGGGCCTGGGACTGGGGCCTTCACACGGTACCGTGTCGTGTGGGCCCCAAGGGAGAAGGAACCGGTCAACAAGGAGCTGTACAATGACGAGGCCGGCTTCAGTCCCATTCTAGACTTTAAGAATTCAGATGTCCGAGTGATACACAAGGTGGGTTCCTTCTGCCTTGCTGTGTGCATGTAGTACATGGAAGAAGTTTATATATATAGTTCACTTTGTACATGGTTTATTTTGTTATTATTTTGTTTATTTTGTTACATTCCATCCTATGCCCACCCAGTCTTTGTTTATATAATGAAATTTTTTCTCTTTTTGGTGTTATTTGTCATATTGGTTCATCCATTTCAAATGGACATTATGTTGCATAT
>JAUZND010006651.1:0-10676 GCA_034780555.1 Coelogynopora nodosa
TGAATTATGAATAAAACTCAAATTTGACGATTTTAGGGCCGGTCTTAAGTTAGGAAAGCTACGGAATTTTCACGTCTAAGTAGGTCTTTATTATTCCTATAACAAATACTTTAATTATAAAAACTATCAGCCTGATACGTGTTGATTTAAAAAAAAATTGGACATTTTTAGGCCAACCCTCTTGGCTCTTAAGCTACGGAGCTGCAACTTAAGACCAACCTTACTGAGACGCTGTAGACATGAAGTATCAATATTGACCATCAAACCTTTGTATCGCGATTGTTTAAATAAATGTTGTCTAGCTCTCGGACTATATGGGATACATATTGTGGACAACAAAATAAGGATGAATTAAAAAGTCAATAAATTTACATAAATATTGAAATATATTTTAACATTATTTACATTTTAAAAATTCCATTTTAAAAACATTTCTATTTAGTCTGCAAAATTTAATAAGTTTATTATAATTTTATTTGCGCTTAATGAAAGTAGATAGGTACAAAAAACTAAATATATCACATTAATCGGTAACATCAATAGGTTAATTAAAATAAGATTTAAAACATCGAATTTGGATTAGTATATAAACTAACAACATCCATTGCAGCATATTGTATCAATATCCTGCAAATCGTAAATGTATCTATAGCCAAAATATTGATAAACTTCTGCGGAATTCCTGCACACCGAAACAAGGGGGAAGCCAACTTTCAGAACCTCACGCCGATGGGTGGAATTGAATTGATCAAATTGCAATGAAACTTCCTCAATAATTCGACCTTGGTCAATGAAATAGAAAGACACCAACTGCATATTCTCCGAGTGAACGCGCGTTTGAAGCTGCGAAAGAGCTAGCTGGTGCTGGGGACACGGACAGTTCGGATTTTGATGGTTACTCGTCTTTTCACCGCAACAGTAACCCCCGAAGAAATTCGCTTGGAAAGGTACCTGTTTCCTGCAAGATATTAATGGTGTGCAGCCCTGCTAATATGTTATAACTTATAGTATTAAAAATATTCTTTGTTTATTACAGTATATATGTAACTCAATAGCCTATCATGATATTTCTAATAATGATTTATTCCCTTCAATTCAATACATTTACATTATTTTAAATATAGGTTTACCTTTTAAAAATTTCATTTCCAAGAAACGGTATGACATTGCGTTGCAAAAATCGGTTACTTCAAGGCTTGTAGACCAGTGAATAATATAATTCAAATATAAAAATGTTACGTTAAACCCAATTTTATATCACATAAATGTATTTTGTTAAAAACTGCGATTATTTCAATTAAAAATATGTTATATGAGTTAAAAGTTATACGTATTTCAAACTCAGCAAAATTTTGGATACATGTAAATTCAGTATTGCATATAAGAAAATTAGTTGTTAAGCATAAATGTGTGACTTAAAAAGTTTCATTAAAATGTAATATTATACAAAATATGTTATACAATATGTAATTTAACTTATAATACAATAACACATAACATTAATATTAATAATTATTACTATATGATATTAAATATTAACACTCAAAATATACAGCAAAAATAATTATATAAAAAAATGTATGTTACAATAGTGTTTAATTTTTTTTTTGATTTTAGGTTATTTAGTTTTAAAGTATAGCCATATATTATTTTCGTTGGTTTCTAAGCAGTATTTATTTATGCATTTTTAACGCCAATTGAATAACTGTCAAACATATTTCCTAGTATATTATTTGTTTAATTTTTTAACCCCTTTATCTTGATGTTTTTATTAATAAAAAAATGGATAAATTATTTAATTTATTTAAGAATTGTTAATTCAAATTATTTATTGATTACACAATAATCATAACCTAAAATCATCGCCGATTATTCTTATTATTTGTAAATAATCTAAAACTAGACATTATATAAATTATTTGAATTTATTTATTAATAATAACATTATTTTTTGTTTAAAAAATTAATATTAATTTCATATAGTATAATTAATAAATTATAAAAATGTATCCAGATTTAAGCAAATATTATTTTTTATAATATATTATATTTTAAATGATATTCTAAACTTTATAATTAAACCACATTTGACCAACAGGGGCAGATTATGCACCAATTATAAATTATAAAAAAAGTTCCTTCTGTATTTCATGCAAAACCATGCTTTCTTTTGCATATTTCATAAAGAAATCCTTGATTAATCTTTCTTTACAACTATGCAGTCTGCGTAAGCTAGCAGTGGTGAGTGCAGTCTTGTATGTGCAATCCAGGAAGACAATCTTCAACGCTCTTTTCTGAACCTTTTCAAGGCGTTCCGTTTGTTTATTCGACCAGATGTATACCAAGCAGGACATGCGGACTCTACTATTAATCTTTTGATGGCCAAAAGAACCTTTACTATCTCATGAAATGGTACAAGTCTAACTCTCTTCAACATTATTAGAAAATATTGTACATGCGCTTGTTGGCTTGCCAGGATAAAGTGTTTTTTATATTTACTCTCAGTATATTTACTTTGTACAGGCAGTATTTCCACATTATCAATTCATATTAGAGACCATGAAATGTTCTTATTCCTGGGATTTCTTGGGATTGAATTTTATCTGGTTAATAGTCGTCCATCTGACTATCTCGTTCACTCTTCCGGATAGTTAGACATCCCTGGATCTTTTAACACTTCAAACACCTAGGAGTCATCCACGTACTTCAGGTCCACTTCTAGGTCGATTATTAAGAGATAAACGCTTTTGGACCTTTTTGGTGTTCCCCATGGGATACACCAACGTAAAGATCAACCCATAAGATGTTTTTCTTTGATATCTTACCCTCTGGTATCGACAAGAAAAGGATAGACCTTTAGACTGATATTAACGTTGGATGTCTATATACAGTTAAAAACCTTGGAGGAATCGATGAGGAGGACCCAGCCGGTTAAACTCCGTCGGAGTTCTCGTATAGATTGATTGTGCAAAAGTGTAACTAGTGCTTGCGTTGTTGATCGACCTTTACTTTCTCTAAAATAAGGGGGATCTATTTTCTAGTGGTCACATTTCCACTAATTAAAATATTTACTAATGTTTTTATAAGCTCATTTTAAATATTAAATCGATGTTATTCCAAGTGTGTCCATTCTTACATAACATTTTGAATTCACAAAATAACTTATGATTTTTTGGAATTTTTCGAACATCTTTGCCAAATTGTTTTCACAAATATAAGAGAAATGTTCTTCTCATCCATATGGTGTGGTATTTATTAAAATCCGATTATACATTGAGCGACTTATAGTCGAAATTTTAGAGGGCGGAATCCGTCAACCTCCAAATGTGGGAATTTAGGTGTAAATTTGGTGCCTGTATAATTACAGAACAAAATATAGTTTTTATTAATTTGATTAACAAATATGAAATACTAAATGCTCCATTCTAAACAACTAATATATCATTCACATTTTGTATAACTTACGGAGCTGTACTTTGCACGGTGCTACGATTATCTGAAAAATATATGCATAATTATAAATATATATAAATGTAATAATAAATATAATTTATAAATATAATAATTATAAAATATATAAATAGTAAAAAAACTTAATTAATTAAAATTAAATCATTTCCAACAATATTTTATTTTAAATTGAATGTCATGATTTTTAGTAGTATGAATAATCAACCAAATTGAATTTTATTTAATGTCACTTAATATGTCTATAAAGACAAAAGAGGATCTTGCCACATCGTGCCGCGATGTGTATGAATATGGATTATAATATGTTCAACGTTTGCGTTGTTTTCAAAATGTTACCTTGATTAGCACATGCATGAACAGGTTCAGGAAGGTGCACTGGTTGACTGGTAACGACCGGTACTTCTACTCCTACTTGTTGATCGTTACCTTTAGTTTTTGTTCTGCCTTCTTTGTATTTTTTACTTTTTGAAGGCAGTTTCATTATTTGTTCCTTTTCGTGTTGGGTTAGATGATGTTGATCAACAAGGCGCTGCAGCACAAACTCAGAAATTGACATGCGATGGATTTGTTTTGGACCAGTATTCCAGGAGACAATAACACCATCGGGACCGTCTATGTAGTTGTCGGAAAACTGACTGGCGAGTTTTTGTCGGATATATCTGGAAATGTGTTTATCGTCGTCGTCAGTGTAATTATCATCCTTTCCAATTACGATTAAAACTCGATTTTCTGTAAGAAAATATACCATGTAGGTAGTACAGTAAACAGTTTTACACAGGACACTATATTAATTATCGGTTTATATTAAATTAAATAAAAAATGCATTACATTAACAATCAAATTGGAAATGGCGTTGTGTAAATAACCTGAAACGTTCAACACAATAATGTGTTAATGTGTTAATGTGTGTATTTTTTACCATTTAGGTAAAAAATAAATAAATAATTAATTAAATAAATAAATACACAAACTAATTTGAAAAACTTAATATTAATAATTTTACAATTGGTGTAACCTCACCTCAACAGACTGTAAATTATAATAGATAAAGATCATCAAAAGGTACTAGTTTCGTAATTTAGAATAGTTTATCTTACCATTTTATAATATAGTCATATCGCTGCAAGGTCCATCTGATACTTAACATTATATATGTTCACAAGATACAAATAAAATCTGCCAATTGATGAATCACAAATTCTCCAAAATATAAGATCACTCAATTTAAACAAATTAATGCACAGTCATTGCAGGAAGTTAAATAATTTTTTAAATGCGCTATTAATGTACCTACTATTTATTTAATATAAGTATTGGCATTTATTCATGGCGAATCCAGGTTTGGCCGAGGATGCTCTATACCTAAATTTCTGAAGGGGCCTTACTGTTGTTCCCATTAAAAACAGTTTTTGCTTTAGATAGACACACCATAACTCGATCATTTCAACGAATAATTATCACGAAAGCATTTGTGCCCACCCGTTGTGGATTATATTTCAGAAAATTGTATAAATTTATTCGTATACATATTTACGAATATGAGTAGTGCCATTCATGTAATATAATTAATTAAGTAATATACTTTTATTGTGAGCATTAGATAATATCCTTTAAATAATTATTCAAAAAAATTGTACAACGTTAATATATGTTAACAATCTTATAAAGCAAATAATTTTGATACATGTTTATCAAGATGGGAGGGGCAATATATATATAATACGTTTTGTCTTCCACTTATATTCTACTTCACACGGCTTTCAACAAATTTTTTTTAACTTTTAAAATCATACCATTTAGCTTAATATATAAAGCGAGACAACTTCTCCACTCCATAAATTAGTGGCTTATTCCAGCTGAATTTAAACTAGAATTTTTGCTAGCAGCTTGAGAAATATAATAAATCTTGCTATGTTATGAATTTCCTTCAAGATTCAAAATCTTGGCAAGATTTGGGAGAAATATGAATATCCTGGATTTCTTATAAATATTTTACCAACATCATCTAACTAATAAATACATACATCATACTAATAAATTCAAGACATTACAAGTTCTTAGCAGTAAATCAAAAATCCATGTTTGGAAACCATGTTTCAATTGACAGGGTCAAAAAAAGTCAAGTTTAATAATTAATTTCTCCCAACTAGAATATCGATAATGCAAGAGAGAAAAAAACTTTGTTTTCTCCATACACACCTGAAATTTCTTTAAGGGCTGAGTAGAAATGGTAATAACCAATTTGTGAGCCTTCCTCGTTAATGTTAAGTCTGGGTTCATTGGCGCTCAACACAAAAACCGCCAGATCAACAAGACCACCTTGTCGCAGTTCATCAGCTTTTGATCGCTGCTCTCTCTGTGTAATGTTGGGATACTCGATTATATCAAATTCTACCTTTTTTTGGAGTTTTTTTTCAATTTCTCTGAGAAATGCGACAGTCGTGTCTATGGGAGAAGTTTCATCGAAATTTGTAACGATAATTATGAATGTGTTTGTCATCTGAAATTAACGAATGAAAAATAATAGACAAAGTATTTGATGTTAGTCATTTGATTCACTCATTAAGAACAGATTATGTTTATGCTAGAAAATAACCTATCAATAACTTAGCAAAATAAATATTTTCTTTAATAATTTTTTATTAATTTTATTATTTTAATTATGATTTAATTATTTTGTTTTAATTTTGAATAAAAAGTATTCTTAAATATACAACCAATATAATATAATTATATTTGTGAAACAATCGTCACAAGCATAAAATAAATATTATGTTGGATCAATTTTCCATTATAAAAAGTAATAGAAATAAAAACACATTCAGGTGTTTTTTCAAATAATACATAATTTCGTTTATTCATGATACAAATAATAGAACAAATGTAATTTATAAAAATAAATAAGTGTAGATGTCATATGTTACAATTAGATATCGGCACTAAAAATGTAAATTGTTGATCGTTTAATGTGCCTATTATAGTGAAAGATAGTAATTTTAAAATCTACTTAAAAATACTTTATTTTGGTTTTATATAAGACTGCATATTTTAAATATTATTTATTTATTTTTCAAAATACATGATTTCTGAAACAAAAGAGACTCAATAAACAAAGACAATATTATCACAATTGTTCACAATTTTATACCTAAAAATTGAAAATTTCATCTTTACCTATATGCTTTCTACGACATACCTAACGTAGTTCATCAAACCTGGTGCAAATATTCGTGATTCTAGAAAAACACTGTGAAACATTGTAAAATAAAGTTGTATGAGCGCGTTTGAATAAGATACACAAAAGACCTAATTTAATTAATGAGATTTATACGGAAAGGCATTCATAAACTGATCATAAACTGATTTCCATCTTTTTACAAAATATTACGTAAATTACTCGTATATACAACGCATTCTGAACACGTTCTTGTCTGTAGGCATGAAAAATCGAAAAATATTGTGAAATCATCTCCTAGCTAAACATCCATTAAACAAATGACAGTTTTGTTTAAAATTTTCACGAAAAATTTAAAACATAGAAAGAAAATAAAGCATACGAAATGGTTGAGGTTCATCTCATATTTTCGTTAAAATTTATTCAATTTCCTTTATTAGAAAACAATTATTGTATTACATGATATTTACCGTTACAATATTACAATAATAAAAATATAAGACTACTATGTGACATCTCCGTGTGAATATAGTAATTATCCAATTTGACAGAACCGAACATAAACAAGTATATTGTCCGCTCTCCAAAAAATATTATTATCGTAACTCACATTGGATAAACTAGACTATTATATATAGTCTTGTGTTTGTTTTATCATTTTAATACTTAAAAGTTATATTTAGCTATTTTTATACTTATAAGGCTGTTACTTGAACAAACCATCTCTATATAATACATAAATTAAATAATTTTTAAAATGCTTAAGTATGGGGAAAATAATATGAATAGACATTAAATGGAACATATGCTGAATTTCTTTCAGTATTAATTGCCTTGCAAGAAGTTGTATAGGTTTTATACATGTAATGTACACAATAAACGTAGAAAAAAAATATTTTTAGCCGAACGCGTTTTCGAGAACTTGTTCTCTTTACAAAGGCATAAGTTAATATATCAAAATAACATAAAACAACTACACAATTAAAATACAATCAATATAAATTAAATCAGGATAATCAATTGTTTAAAATGATTACAACAATTTATATATTACAAACAAATCATTTAGAAGACTTGAAAAATAATAATGTCATTTACTAACCAAAAACAACTATAACAATATTTGACTAAATCTACATGACGTTTATGGGTGCAAGTAGTGTGGGTTGGTATCAACCTAGTGTGGGTTGGTATCTATTAGTAGTAGTATACAATCACTGGTGTTTTTTATTTTAAAATTACGCTTTGACAATTTATTTGTAATATTACCAGTTTCTTGAAAAATATTGATGTTTTACATCTGGCTCCGTTTGCTTTTATTATTTATTTTATTGCATGTTGGACTGTTGGACTACCCGTTTTTATTAGTTTTCTTTTGAGGTAAAGTTTTTACAGTATGCAACGACAGGAGGTTATGGAAACGCTTTTTTACTAGGAGGAGGTGATAAAATAAGTTTTTAAACATCAAGAAGCAAGTACAAATTCCTTTAAAATTCCTTTTATTTATATGACAGTGCTGACAAACAATTTAATCCTTTTTCAACTACGGTTAATGCTTCAACTTAGTGGAAAGAAAATCTAAGTCTTTATCAATCTGATCGTAACAATGAAATACTAACAGATCGTCGCATTGAAGCAATTCAATCCCTTCTTCGTAAATCTAATCCTTTAGTTGATGGACTTCAACCTGTGTTTCTCACTGAACTTCAAGGAGGATTTGACTGTTAAACTCACGAAGGCATTCAGATCCATAATAACGGTAGTTGTCATTGCTTGTGCTTTTCGACAATAGAAAATACACATATTCGTATTTTTGATAGTCTTAATATATACCCGTGACTGATTTTCTTCTGAAACAGTTAACAGCAATTTATAGCCCAGATGATGAGTCACCTCCACTTTTTAATCATATTAAATCACAGGAACAATTCGGTTTTACAGACTGTGGCTTGTTTGCTATAGCATTTGCAACAGAATTTTGTTTTAATAATCACCCAACTGATGTGATTTTTGATCAATGCAAGCTTCGTACTCATCTTTTAAACTGCCCTTAGACAAAGAAAAAATTTATTCATTTTCAAAATACTCTTTCAATGATATTCCAATAAAAATTATTGAAAAAATAATTCTGACTGGAAATATATCCCCCATCGGTCAAATCGTACAGCAGAACAAATCTGAAATTAATATAACGACACATTTTTAACTAATAGTTCGCCTAAATTGAAATCGTCAACTTTAAAATGTAAAAATGTTTTATAAAATTAAATGTAACTGACAATGTCGCTAAACAAGAATAGAAAATACACAATAATTAATAGAAATTTATCAATATAGTATAAAACAACAGGAATCACTCTCTAGTTATTAATCTTTCATATCAACACTTTTCTACGGCAGAACTCTATCTTCTTGAAAAAGGTCTTAATTTTGCTCCAACACCTAAATCTTTCAATAAATTTTGATTATTAACTGATATGGTTTCATTCTATCGTAAACTTCGTTTGAAAAATTTTTTAGTCGTTTCCCATCTATTGATCAAAGAACACATTTGGTTAAATATATTAGCTCTAAAATAGTAAACTCACACCATAAGAAGCAAACTAAAAACTGGTCTCCAACCCCCGAAAGTCGTAATCCATTTCTAGAAGCATATATAGATAGTGTTTCCCGCGATGTAGTACAACTTTACAGTCTCCAACTAATACACATAACAATCTATGAGAGTCTGAAAAGAAAGCATTAGAAAACATTGCTTCTAAAAAAGAAATGATAAATAAGCCCACAGATAACGGAAGTAATGTGGTCATTCAAAATCGCAGTGATTACATAAAAGAAGCAGAAAGACCATTAAAAAATAGTGAATTTTATAAAGAAATTGAACAATATCAAACTCAACAATTTGAAACAAAAATAAAGCTATTTTTAGACCAAATGCTCAATGAAAATTATATTACACATGAAGAACGTAATTTACTTGTACCTAAAGAAAGTCGTACGGTTGTATTTTATACTTTACCAAAAGTACAATAAACTTTAGAATCGCCACATGGAAGACCTATAGTATCGGGAAACAGTAGTGTAACTGGATTGATCTAACACTTTGTTGATTGACAACTTTTACTTTTAGTTAAACTTATCAAATCATATATTAAATACTCTACCGATTTACTGACCAAAATTAATAGTCTCTGTAAATTACCTAAAAATACTCATTTGGTTACTATGGATTTAGCTGGGATGTAGCATCTCTACATACCGTTATAAACCACGAAGAAAAAATATTAGTCAGTCTCTTTTCAAGCTTGTGAAAAACGAATAAATAAATCTATTCAATATTTGATTATTTGTGAATGTCTAAGATTTATTCTTAAATATGACTTTTTCCGATTTTTAGATCAATTATATTTACAAATAAATGGTACTGCAATAGGAACTCTAACTGCTCCAAAATAAGCCAATCTATTATTATATCAAATTGAAACTAAAATGCTTAAAGAATACATTAATATTTATAATTCTAAACCGTAATGTTGATACAGATATATAAATTAAATATTTTTTATTTGGTCTGATGGTGATGATAAAGTATAAGACACTTTATAACATTTATTCAAAATTATAGCACTTCTAAGAAAATGAAGACAAACCTACAATATGATGTTCATTTATCAAAAAGATCTGTTTATTTTTTAGATATTAAACTATATCTGCAAAATGAAATTATTACAACTGTAATAAATAATAATATACTAAAAATAAGGAATATATCCAAAATAGCAAACATTATAACTTAAAACATAACAGTAGCTGAAATAAATATTAGAAGGAATATTTTAACGTAAAGATTAATAAGAGCGTGGCTTAAACCTAAAAGAACATCGCACGTTATGGTGTGTAGGTACTTAGGAACTTAGGAAATAAAATAATGCCACGTTGCCGTTCATGAGGGCAGATCCCATGATAAAGAGGACTAGATCTCTAGAGGCATATAAGTCAACCACGCCCTATGATAAAAAGTAAAACAAT
>JAUZND010006652.1:0-10676 GCA_034780555.1 Coelogynopora nodosa
TATTACGTTTTATTTTAATAACTAAGTAGCAAGGCTTTGTTTTTCTATTTTACTTATATACATTATGCTACTCAAGGTAAACTATATATTATTAAAATATTATTATCAATTAAATTAAAAAATTTTTTAATTTTACATATTTAGTTATTAGATAATGTTTTTGATGAAATACTCATAAGTACATTTCATATTCTTTAGCATACACGCCGGTCATGTTAACCGGAATCGGGCATCAAATAAGGCTGTTCTGGGGAAGTTTAGCAAACCATGTGGGGTTTATGGATAATATTGACAATTGTCAATTGGAGTGAATGACGAGTATACTGTGGTTCTTATACAGATATTCAATTCAATCTCAACAGCCAACATTTGGCGTTGTAACTGTAACAACTATATTGTTTATATCATAGATTTCTTTCTTTCTCGCTATCTATGGTTTCGATCATGTCTTTAAAGATATATAAGTAATATATATAAATATATATAATGGTAAATGGTTACATTCTATTAAAATCCTTAACATCACCACAAAAACAAAATTGAAATAAAAAAGAACCATACTTTATCAAAGAGAGCCAGCATATATTTAAAACTTATGGTACAAATGTACCTACATATTATGAGGTGTTTGTTCTTTATGTGCGGTAAACTAAATCATTAAAATTCACGTTGGACTGGATAATCAAAACTAACCCGAAATTTGAAATCACCTCATAGTGTTGACGAAAGTCTATTTCAGTAATACTGATAATAATAATAATCATTTAATCTATTTGTAATGAAAAATATTACAATGATTATGAATTGAGATGTCAAATTTATCGAAATTATAAATGATAATTATAGGTTAATTAATGTTATACTAATAGTTTATATTAAAATTCTAAATTTAAAAATATGTATAGTAATTCATGTAAAAATTTACAGTATTGTACTTAGTATAATGTATCTAACGTATACGTAACGTATATAACATAATGTACGTATGTTTATATGTACGTACGTATCAAAATATATACTGTAGCAATCAAAAAATATCAATCACGTAATTAAGCTTATCTTTGGCAATGTACTAACAAAACATCTAATTAACAATGTACGACATTATATCAATTCAATAATAGAAATACAATAAATAGCAAGTAAATAAAAAAATCAAAAAACAGCTACAAACAAAATATAATTATTTTATGACAAAGTAAAATTATAGCTTTCATTAAAAAAATACATAATTATCTGTTTAAGATATAATTTTTTTTATTAAAATTGATTTGAGTTGTACCAAAACATTCAATATGTAGTTATCAATTATGTTTGAAAATATTGTTATCATTCAGTCATAACAATATTTTAAAGGTATTTACAGATTTTTCTCCAAATGGCTGTTCAAATTATCTCCTGCAGGTTTCAGGAATTTTCGCATGATAATTTCTTCATGTATTCTGCAATATAATCAATTGTCGGGAAATTCATTAAACAAGTTTAAATGTGGTTCTTTTTATAATATCTTATAATTTTTTTTCTATAAAAACGATACAAACTGTTAATTTTATTAAGAAATTGTATTATGAATTAGTATATTATAAAACATGTGGGTACTCCAGTTCACAGTGGACCCATTTTCTAGCAACATGGTTGGTTGGATTTTACTTTTATCTCGTTTTCATGTAACATGAATACCAACATTTCTGGAATCGCATTTATGGTAAAAATAAAATAGAAAAACCATGATATGTTACATCCTTATCAAATGAGGTTAGTTGTAATAGTTAGACGATGCAGTACCATCGTCGCCAAACATTAAAAGAGATGATATAAAGTAAGTTTTAATTGTTGGCATAACAAGTTATGGTAAAAAAATTTGTTAACATTTCTATTACATTTTTATCAAAATATAAACCCACAGTCCACGTTCTACAACTGGCTACATACAACATGTTCGGCAGTCGCTGAGTGTTAGCCTCTATGCAAAAGATTCGCCAGCGTGGTTTTCCGACCAACGCCAGGAGTTCAGGATCACTCAGGTTGAGAACGGAGTGTGGGAAGTTTTAAAGTAATGTTTATAGAAAAGAAGTTAATACTCAATCGGGCTAAGTGCGATATGAGTTTCTTCAGCCCTGAAACCCATGCATGAAAGTCGGTGAATTCTTCATGTCGAAATCGAGGTTCATATATAATCTTATGTTTAATCCTCACCTTCATGTCGTTATGGGCGTGATGTATAACCAGACAGATACAGTGGTTATAAAGATGGTGAGGGGAAGTCCCTGAGTTTCAGGGAGTGGGCATGGAATGACCACATACTTCAGCATGAGTATCAAACTCTCCTCTTGAGCACTGCTAAGTAAACCGTGAAACGACATGGGTGCATGGGCATGGGCATGCCCTGGCTTACTACACTTCCAATGGAGGTACTTGACCGTACACAGAATAAGGGCCAGAGACTAATTACGGGTATTTACTCTACAGCTCTAGTCGATGTTATTCGTCTGGTTATGGGGCTCATTGGAGGATTACACTGAGTTTCTGAGAATAAAATGGTGGTGAACATCGTTAAATCTAAAGTTTTAACTTTAAGAACTCTTCTATTTTTTCTATTGATATGCCTCTATTATTTGCTCGATGGGTCTTTGCTGTAATCTGTGAAATTAACAAAAAATCCTGATCTAAAAATATTTTCAAACCTTTCCTGGGTCGAACATATATGTAAACCACGTAACCATCAAATATCGAAAACATATCTTTATCATAAAAATCCTTCGTTTGAAAATCAGCCCGGTATCCTGAAGAGTTTATTCATCCATTATTCAAAGCCTTTTTTAATGGGGCTCCAATACCTTTTTATTCTCATCACTCAGATCGACAATCCGTCGCTAGTATCATCGACTGTCCACAAATCCAATCCCTACAAATGGACGCATTATCCTGAATAATCATCCTCTTCGTCATATTTCTATTGCTGACAACAACACTCGCTTACGCGGCTACTATACAATGGCTATTTACGCGGCTATATTTACGTTTCAAAATTTCAAAACTACATTTAGCAACAGTTGGTAATTTTATTATTTACAATTATTGAAAAGATTACAATGAAACATTGGTAAATGGATAGCATAAGTACCTTTTGTTTCAAGTGTCACAAACGGGTTTATTGGTCATAGGGGTCCACTTAGAGACCCTGCTTTTCAATGCACAGATGGAGTCTTCGAAAGGTGCGTGCACGAATATTTTTCAAAATATCCTTGTTGATTTCCTCAAGGATCCAAAGCCAAGGTTACTTATGCTCTTAATTCAGAAACTGAAGCCGATTTTTATTGACGAACTCTCTATTTTATTATTCCCCACAGTGCGTGGTCGCATGACGTGAGATCCGGGCTTCTTGGAGGCCATGGTGTTGGTCCAAATTTGCACAACCATCTGCCTGGAAAGTTCTTACAGCCGTATGACAAGGTGCCCTATCTTGCTGAAAATTGCATGAGTAAAGTAGGCCTCGTCGTTGTAGCTCAGGAATAAATTCATCCGTTAAAAGTTGTTGGTAGCGATCAGCATCTTCTGAACTTTTAATGAAAAAAGGACCAATTAAAGCACTTTCGGACATAGCTGCCCAGATGATTAACTTGGGTGGAAACTGTTGAACTTGCTCCCAAAAGTGGGGATTCTCGTTCGACCACATTACCAAGGTTTGTGGTTTTTGTGTTAGATACACAGAACATTCGTCTGAAAACATTAATTTATTTCATAGCCTTGCTTTGTCATATTTTTGCATGGACACGATTGACATGCTCCTGGGGTGTCAAATACTGAACTTTAACCGACTTATATGGTTTCATATTCAAATCTTTCTTGAGGACCCTTTGTGCAGTTGATCTGGGTATGTAAAGCTCGTCTGATGATCTTCGAGTTGACTTTGTAGGGGACTGGGTAATGGCTTAATTTACTTCGTCAATATAATCTCCTCTTCGATTAGGTCTACCACTTCCGTGTCTATCAAAGATTTTACCGGTTTGAAACAATTTATCACTCCACTCCTTAATGACACGACCATCTGGTGGTTTCACATAGAATCTTTCTCTTAATTTTTGCTTTATTGACATCATTGCACTACGAGAATGATCAGAATCATACCACCAAACAGCAGACTTCAGACTTCAAACAGTTGACTTCAAATGCTAATGTTCAGCATTTAAAATTTTAATTTAAGCTGATTTCAATGCTTGACATATATACAACACATACATTAGCAACATATTTATGAATAATTCTATAAACTAAAGAAAAGCAATACTCAAAACTATCGATTCTATTGAAACGTAGTAACTTCTGGGCCACCCTGTTATACTAGGCCAGGTTTACGCTATTGATCTTACTTATCCAAATTCAACTTTTTATTCACGCTGTTTTTTATGTTCTGTACACTTTGCTACATTGTATTACAACCAAATCTTGCTCGGATTGCTTTGTTGGTGTATATTCATAAAGATTATATTATTCATATTGTCATTGTTATGGAACAAACGTGGTTTTAAAGAAGTGAACTATTTTTGTCTTACTTTTGATATTCGTTTAGACCCGTTTCTGAAGATGCAGGATCCTTTCCAGCAACATCTCTAAAACACACATAAATATCGAAACTTTCAATTAGTTTATAGCTAATTTTTATTCTCTCCGTAAACAAAATACAAGAATATACACAATTAAAAATAAAGATGTTATAACTTACTTACATTTTATATCTTAAGCTATTGAAATTTAAAATGTTTCTTAATTGAAATGGTTTATTATTATTGTAGAAGTAGTAAAGTGAGGAGTCAAGACGTAACGAATACGCAAGCGGGCTGTTTATTATCGGTGTTACTTTGTTCTGGCTCACAACAGTATTCCCAGCAAGGGCATATTTCACATATTTCACATATATATCACATCAAGCCAGTCAACTAATATTACTAAGTTAGAGTTCTATGTCACAAAAGGCAGGCTACTATGTATGTATAACAAAGCAAGACTACTGAACAGGTTTGGGAGCAGCCAAACCTAGGCACTGTAGGTTTGTTACTTTTTACACCACTTATCACCACTTATTGGTGAGTACAAATCACTTTGAGTATATAGATTAGAGTCACAAAGGAATAGTGTATACAGAATATAGCGATAATATAATTATTGTACATAATGTTTCAATGTTCATATACAGCAATTATATAAAAGGCTGCGTATGCATTTACCATTTCTTGAGATAATTTAAACCTACGGATAAGAAATTTAAAGAATTCGTTTAAGAACTATCGTTTACAGAGAAAATAATAACAATTTCAAAATATTTAAATGATTATGCTTAAATTATTTAATAAATATTAAATAAATTAACTATGCATTAATTATGGTTTTTTGTTGTAAGTAATTTTTTAGTAATCAGCAAAATATAAATAATATATTTTATAATAAGGACAACATAGATATTTAATGGATTAGTATCCACAAATGACTACAAAAATATCAACAAACATCATTTTTTAAGATTAATATTTAAATTTATCTGAGAATAATAGCAGATAAGCCTTATTACAGTTCATATAATGTAAAGAAAGGGATTTTTAATGCCCGAAACATTACTTATAAATCCACTAATTATGTCCATACAACGAAATTACTATATACTTATATTATTGGTATAGGCCTATTACCTCGATAGTCGTAAGATATATTTTTTTATTTTACAGTTTTTAATCAATTAAAAATATATACAATATATTATATGTGGTTTACTACCCCATAGTCTACGAGGATTTCAAGTATAGTTGGATTATTTTACTGCAGACAATAATGTTAGATAAACCATTATATGAAATATTTAATTAATTTAACACAATATATTTTATTATAAATTGATAAATAAACACCAAAATATTCTTTAAAACATATACTTACTCCTTGTATATAAATGAAAAATGTTTAATTGGAACAAATAAACTTTTCAAAATAAATCAGATTAAGTGTAAAATAATGACAAAGAAAAACTTCAATAAATGTCACTAAAGTAGTATAAGAAGCATTGATTCTGCAGCAGTACCTCCCCGTCCCCCTCCAAAAGAAGGGTCTATTTTGCAGCTGTTTGCACTTTGAAAGCTGATCTAGATCCCACCAGCTCAGTGATTTCTTGTCTACACTCAGAAATTTAATTTGAATGCACTTTGAATGCTGACCTAGATACTGAGCCGGCTTGTGCCAGCTAAGAGCACTCTCGTTTACATTTTTGAATTGCCGATAATAATGCCGCTTCCATTGATTGCCTAAACTTACCAATTCACTTCATTTTATTTGATATAATGACAATAAACAAATAATATCCCAAAAGGACGTTCTGAACAGAAAAATAAGATAAAAATGGTCTAATGTGAAAGAAAAGAAAACGTATTGTAAATAAATTTATTAGCGGACAATATGAATAACTGGAAAACACACATAACATGATTAAATTTTATGATAATTTGGTAAAAACTCACTTATAGGACAAATCGGAATTATTTATTACAATACAGAACGAAATTACTACTGTAATATACTATCTAATATTTAAAAAATAATTTTAATGATTAGAAGTACGTTCAATAAATATTTATTGCGTAAAACGAGATATTAATATATTAAGACAATGTACTACCTTATACTACCAAAAAACTTATTTTGTTTGTTTAATCTTAGTGAAATGAATTAGTAAGTTGGATGACATAGAAATATATGAGAAAGTTACACAGAAACACCTTATTGTATATTGTTTAAGATAAAAATTTACTTTAATATGGTCTTTAAATATTATGGAAACATTCGGCCATCAAAATCATTAATTGAGTTATTAATTGATTTGTAAAAAAGCATCATTACCAACATAACGAAGGGAGTTATAAATTAAATCAAATGCATCACGTAATTTTTTATTAAAAATAAACCAAAATCATTTGATACTATAACGTAGAGCTGATTTATAGTTGACAAAATGAGTATCTGCTTAAATTTTTTGAACTTTTGATCTATACGTTTCATTGCATCTTCATTTTTATATAATGAAATAGTTCGATGCATTTCATCATTTTGTCATGTACTTTCTCTTTCAAAGCTTTAAATATCAATTTCTCCTATAGGCTTTTCTTTATTTCCTCCAGAATTGTAGTCAGAAGCGTCGGTTCTTCCTCTTCTCCCTCGTCCTGCATCGATTTTATTAATGTGTCCGCCTCTGACTCTATTGATTCCTCTTCTGTCTCTGATTAAATTAAGTTTGTTTCTTTTTTCGACATTCTGTGTTTATTGATATTCTTGTAATATATGCCAACTTTGGTAATTTCGTTTCGTCGGTATCTGTGCAGAATTAGTTCCAATTGTCTTTTCAGTTTAGTAGGTAGTCGATTTCTAGTGTTTTCCATTAATTTAGATTATCCGCCATTTAGTTAATATACATTATATGTTATATTTTCTTATATGTTATTTAAATTTATCTTATTTTTTGTTGTTCAGAATGTACTTTTGTGAAATACCTATTTTTGTCTATTTGTATACAAAACGAACAATATAAATAATAATAATTTTTATCTATTTTTAAATGTCAATAGGTATAACAAATTATTATTAATCGTTCTTTGGATAAAATATTTCATTTTAAAAATTATAGATGGTCACTTGCAGTGTCTGCTTTGTTTAATAATATTGTCTTAATTATTTCCGATTGCTCATATGTGCATTTTGACCTAATTATCAGGAAATTGAATCATTGAGTGTGTTTTCCATAAATTTAGATGGTCCGCCATTTAGTTCATTTACAATATAAATTATGGATTCTTCCGTGTTATGTAAATTAATATCATTTTTGTGGTGTTCAGAATGTCTTTTTGTGAAACTGATTGGTTATACAAAACGCACAATTTGAATAATATTATTTTTTAATATTTAAAATGTCTTTAAAAATGTATTGAACAAATATTTATTAAACGTCTCTGAATTAATAAAATAATTTTTTTAATATAGATGGTCAATTGTCCGATGTGTTCTATTTTGTCTCAATTATTTCTGATTGGTCATATCAGTCAAATTTTACCTAATTATCATGAAATTTAATTATTGTATGTGTTGGTAAATATTTCTTTCATTTCTTATTCTTCCAGTTCTATTGGTTTTGAATACATTTCATACAATACATGTATATATATATATATGTATGTACATATATGTAGCCCCAAAATCAAAATAATATCTAATTCAACCCAAAATGTCGAATGCCATTCAATTGGGTCCCACAAAATACGGGGCCTATTCTATACTTAAAAGACAAATATATATATATATATATTTATATATGTATAAATAAGCATTATACATTCGACATTTTGGGTCACATTTTATATATATATTTTGAGGCCAATTCGATTTCTAAAAATACATAAATACAATTGTTTTTGTCGATATATGATAGAAAATTATATACATAACGCAATGTTTAAAGAACATATGTTCGCGATAAATTTAATTTATGTCCTTTATCTAGAAACATGAAGCAATATTTTTAATTAATTGTTATGTTATACTGTTAGATAATTGAATACGTTTCATATCCTCCATAACGAGTACTTAAGTTTATTTTGGTTAGCAATTAAGGATCTTTAGCGTCTATTACTGTAATTAATTTCTGATGTGACAGCTAAGTGAGAATCCAAACAGCTGTAAACTCTTTAAACAAAACGAAAAAATTGCACTTTACTGAATGCTATAAATAATACGGTGCTACCGCTTACTTTATTTAATAAAAAAAGAATGTGAGTGATTGTTGGGTAACAAGCATCCTTATTCGTCAAATTACAATTAATTTATGATACGACGGCTAAAAAGAATACAAAAATATATAAACTTTTCAAAATAAAATTAGTATTTACACTTTGCTTAATGCTGTAAATAATATGGTACAAACATTTACTTTAACTTCAAGTAATGATATCGGTAAATTAAAAAATATTGCATCTTGTTAAAAATGCTATCATACAAGGCTATATCAATACGTATGTACATTAAGCCAGCAGCATTAAACATTTCCGGATCATCATTTGATTAGTATTTAATTAACACATAATTACTGGCTTACCATCTTTAATAGGAATATTTTAATTCATCGATTTTTTTAATGTCTGTTTAAGGAATTTAACAAAATTTTGTATAATACCAATATTTAAAATATAACATATGTTTGCCTTTTCGGTCCTGGTCTTTGTGCATGTCTTTTAAAAAAATTAATAAAAATGAAATTAAAAATGTTAATCATATGAGTTGACACGTAAATGTGTCTAATACTAATTTCTTAATAACTTAAATTTTCCATACTATATCATCCATATGACTGTTTTTTAACATATTTGCAACGTACTTTTATACATAAATATAACGTTTGAATAAGTTTATGTCGTATTAAGGATTTGGTTTTAATTTATATCAGTATAAATAATAAATAAGTTATATTATCACAATATACATGTCATTAACACATTCTTCTAATAAATATATGTTTGCCTAAAATTTAAATATATGTTCTGTAAATAAATACAAATATACAAAAAATAAATATTTTGTATAATACCAAGATTTATAATAAAACATACTTATGATTTTCTGGGCTTGTCCGAGCATGTCTTCAAAAAATATTAATGAAAATGAAAGTAAAAGTAAAAATATGAATCATAAGTAAAATGAATAATATGGTTGATACGTAATTGTTTCTAGCACTAATAGCATATTGAACTAACAGTGAAATACAGTGACATTTTGGCATACTATATTGTCAGTTATATGAAGACTGATTTATTGTTCCGGGAAAATGAATAGATGTTAGTATAGTTACTCAAATTGAAATTTATATATTTACTACAGAAAAAGTACAAAAACATTTCTATTCAGTCGTTACCAAAATGATTTCTAGCTAACACAAAATTACATTCAGAAGAAAATTATACTAAATACTAGCAATAGAATTAATTGTGTGAGTATTTGTTAACATTAAAAAGGCGATTTACCGCAATAAATAATATTGTACCAGCACTAACTTAATCTAATCTTCACATAATAATAACGGTGAATTAAAAAATGTGTATCTTGTCAAAAATTGCATTCTTTATTTAAGCCAGCAGCAGTAAACATTTTGGATCATCATTTAATTAGTATTTAGTTAACATATAATTACTTGCTTATCATATTTAATAATGTATATTAAATTATATGTAATATTAAATAAATCAATAAATCATTAAAATATTAAATGTATAATAAATGTTAACATATATTTTAAAATTCATCGTTTATATTAATGCCCGTTCCGAGGGACATAAGATTATTTTGTATATTACCAAGATATAAAATGTAACATACGCATTATCTTCCAGTCTTGGTCTCGGTACACTCCTTATAAAAATATTTTAAAAAATTAATTAAAAATGTGAATCACATGAGTTGATACATAATGTGTCTAGTACTATTTTCTTAATTACTTTAATTTTCCATACTATATCATCCGTATGACTGTTTTTTAACATATTTGCAACGTACTTTTATACATAAATATAACGTTTAAATAAGTTTATGTCGTATTAAGGATTTGGTTTTAATTTATATCAGTATAAATAATAAATAAGTTATATTATCACAAT
>JAUZND010006653.1:3082-31124 GCA_034780555.1 Coelogynopora nodosa
CTCAACATACATACTCAACATACATACTCAACATACATACTCAACATACATACTCAACATACATACTCAACATACATACTCAACATACATTCATGACTGCATACAGCTCTATATTATTCGTCATGACGCAGTCATTTTCACACTTTGCTTAAATTTGCTTTGGCTTGTGATGACGTCATAATTCTTTAAATAAGTATATTATATATAGGTTTGTTATACGTAAGAAACAGCTTAAATGCATCGATTCCAACTTCCTTAATGCAGTGTAATTTAAATTTAACAATAATACATAATATAAAAGTTTGGCCATGAGTTTCACGATTTTAAATAATGAGTGATAAGTTTTACCAGTGCCATGCTACAATATTTCTCAACAGAACTGAGTAAATTACATTTCTACAGATATTGTAATTTATGTTTATATTATATATTGTATAGTTCAATAGGTCATATATTATAGAACATTGGTTAACAGTGCAATATAAAATTAATTAAAAATACTTTATTCAAATACAAAGTTTGCATTTCTTACGGTGGCTGTAATTATACCTTATGGTAATATCTGGAGTTAAGTATCAAAAATGACATTGCGTATTAGAAGAATAGTTTTATTATAATATTTTCATTGACATTATTTGTGGTGAAAAAGTAAGTGCATTTATTTTTAGTTGCAAACAATATTCAACGAAAAACTAGAATTTTGACGGTGATTTGAATCGAGATAGAAATGAATTTTTAAATCATTTTCAAATATTTCAAAAATCATCCAAAAGATCATTCAACAATCAAACAAATTGCATAATATAGTAAACGCATCTATTGAATACATAGACATACATGGACATACATAGACATACATGGACATACGTGGACATACATAGACGTACATGGACATACATAGACATACATGGACATACGTGGACATACATAGACGTACATGGACATACATATACATACATGGACATACGTGGACATACATAGACGTACATGGACATACATAGACATACATGGACATACGTGGACATATACAGACGTACATGGACATACATAGACATACATGGACATACATGGACATACATGAACATCAATTATAACTTACAGAAGTGACATGAAAGTTTAATAGTCCATGTCATGGTTTATGTATTGCGCACATGCAGGTATGGAGTGTAATCATTTTGAAATACTGTTGAGATTATATTGTATAAATAAGAGTCACAAATAAAATGTAGTACGCTTTTTTAAAACAATATATTATACTAGGCTTGCCTACAATGTAATTACTCTTTGTAACTTATAAGATATCCAATAATTTGATATTTCCAAATTTCAAGCTATTGTATTGCATCTTATAATATTTTATAATATAATAATCATAATAAAATATAATAAGCATGTTAAAAATGTTGAGAAAGGTTTCAAAGAAAATAATAATTATGTTTTGGTTATGCATTGTTATGAAATCAAACGATGAAATAATTTTACATAATATACAAGCATTTTACATTTACAAGCATTTTAATATAATCTTTACAAAACCATATTTCGACATTTTTCCATTTGACTTGCCGCATAAACTAACTTTCAGAAATGCCTTTTTATTACATTTATTGTTGATTTAAAATACAGTGACGGTATTACATAATATTATACTAAAAGTCGATTACCTATAAACAATACTAACTACAGTAAATAAGAAATAAGTGGCAATTTACATATTAATTCTGCTGAGACACAACCTACATTGTACAGCTGTGAGTCTCGTCTATTCTTGGTATTACCCTGTAAGCTGATACACTGTTATTTAATACCACACTGACTCGACCAAGATAGATAATAACTATGCAGTATTCGCATTTTGCATTCGCAACTCACTGAATGCTACAGTGGAAGAGCGCTATGCAGAGCCGGCAGGTGTTTTGGTACGTTTGGCAATTTATGTGAATTCTTTGGCCTGAATTCATGACTGCAAACATACCAAAACCCGAGCGAGGTTTTTAACATTATAGTGAGTAATCACGGCTTTCAAGATAAGCATTTCCCTGTGGTATGAGTCCGTTATCAAGGACATACTCCATCATGTGCGCGTTTTAATACAATTTTCTTAATATGCTATAACTATTCAGTTAATTGAAAATTGTTTTTAAATCGTAACATATTAAGATTTTAGTTTACAAATAAATTCGTCATACAAGAAGGTTTCAGTAAGCTATCTCTTCGCATAATATAGAATGAAATTTAATCAATTCCTTCAAGTTGAGATATATTTGAAAAATCTAAATGAACTAAATCTAAATTCTGATGGAAGAATATAGCGCAATATTTTTGGTAGTAATACTACTGTTATAAATTGTTGTAATTTTTTGTAAATTGTTCTATTCAAAAAGTTATTGCTAACATTTAATTATGTGTAGTATTAGATTGATTTAAGTCTTCAAATCTTTTCCAATATAGCTTTAGTATAATATGCAATCCTCAATAAGAAAAGAGTTTTTTTTTTTTAATTATGTGAAAACATATTTATACAGACATATCTCCATGGTACATTAATATATAAACGGGAAAGAATTTTTTTAATAATTGTTAAAATAATTGTTAAAATATATTTTCTATCAAATTATTTAAAAACATTTTTATATATACCGGCCAGTACGTAGATACTCATTTATCAAATTATAATTCACGAATATTAATGAACTAAAATCAATCACAATATTCTTACAATATTTTGAAATTATTGAGCCTTTTTATATTTATAAAAGCACAGATCAATACATACAGGATTTGAACTGCTGCTATTCATCAAATCATTTTCTTTATTGATTACAAAGTTTATTTTATCAAAAAATTATCGTGATCTAATAAGATTCTAATTCTATATTAGCGTTACAGTATTAACATATTTAGAGATGACTTTAGAGATAAATTTAAAGGCTCATCAATAAAATAATAAGAGTATTGAATAAACAATTTGTTAATATCTAATAATCTACTCTAATATCTACTCTGTGCATTGTTAAAATGAAGAATTATTATTATCAAGCGGAATTTTCAATTGGTCTGGCTCCCTTCCACAGCGTTTGTCAATGCCTATTTGCTGAAAAACTTAAGTATACGAGTGAAATTAAATATTACATTATTTAAGCAAATACATAAAACGGATTTTTTTCGACAACTTTAAATCGGATGTATGGTCGGTCTCCAATAATATATTTCTGATATCTTAAAATTTCTTCAATTACTATTGTAGACTTTCTATTCAAGTGCGCCTCTAGATTGTCCTATAAAGTGGGGTCGTTTTAAAACGATTAGTAAAATCATAACATTACATAACAAATTTCAGTAATAATAATTACAAACAGTTGTCAAACTGACGGTCAATAAGAAGTAGTGAAATCGTGTAAAAATGCATTTATATAGTTTAATAAGATAATATACGTATCTTCCGTCCATTGAATTTTACATATTATATGATCATTTATATCTTCCTCCTCTGCAGAACTTTAACATGAGTGGCTCATCTTAGTGAGAAATTGATCATAATTACTATTTGCTATGTTTGAAATTAATATATATCTTAAATCTATCTTATATAACTATCTTTAAGTGTCAAAATATCGAATATTTGATGATATTTTGCAGTTACTAATTAATTATGTTAATTTTTACGCGTTTTCGCATCTAAGTTCTTTATTCTCGCATGTGACGTACTTATCCGTTACGTTGCGAGTCCGCAACCAGTTGTTCACCTGAAATATACTGAACACGTTCTTAGCGTAAATGCCGAAAGGAATGCGGGAAAATATCCCGGAAGAAATGCACTCGTAGTGGCTTATGAAGACGTTCACTACTTCTTAATTTTCTCACAGTTAATAAAGCATATGTTCTACTTTCCTTTAAAACACACTCAACCGGCCATAACAATATACCATAGATTATTCTGAAACAAATAGGACTACATATGGCAAGACAAATAGCTGCTCTGATAAATTCTGAAAGCACGTTTCCAGAGGAATGGCAATTAACGGAAATAGTTTGTCGTTTAAAAAAGAAAAGAAAACTTTAAAAATGTATTAATTTAATCGTCCAATATCCCTGTAGAACTCTATCTCTATAATTGTTGGGCGAATCTTAGAAAGTGCCACAGCTACGAAACAGCACTTCTCCAATTTATTATTGGATATTGTATCTACACACATTGACAATGAAAATATCGTTCTAATTACAGTTCATGACCTGGATATCTCGATCAGAAGATACTACTGGAGAAACTGGAAAAAGTTGAGACACATTTGAATTATTATTAAAAAATAATATTTTAATACGCGATAACATGCCATTTTTACAAATGTTACACTGGACAAAAATTATATAAATTTATGATATTTCGGACTTTTTTTAATTATTATTTTTAATAATTTAAACAAAACATTGAGATACTATGTATAATTTTTTAAATTACAAAAAATTGTTAATCATGTAGATATTTAACAAATATTTAATAATAAACTATAGCAAATGTTTAAATATCTTACAAAATTAGTCACAATAACGCATCATTTTAATGTGTAATTCTTAGTTGCACTGAGCTAGCTACCTTACTGAGGTATTTAGACCATTAAAACAACAACGAAACTAATTAATGCATCCAAAAATATAATTCAATGAAGCAACTTTTTATTAATCTGTAATTTGGTAGTAACTTAAACCCGGGTGATTAAAACCTCTTTTTTAATGTTACCAATAAAAAAGTAGCTAAGATAGACAAGCAATGTCAATTAAAATACATTAAATCTAAAAAAAAGTCACGTTTTTGCTTATCGATTTAGTGGATTATCGATTACCAACCTGAGCTCAATATCAATAGTCTTTATCGTCATATTTATATAAATTAGGTATTCTGATGAACAAATCCTCAACTAAAAGTAATAATCATATATTATGGGTAAAAATGTAGAGTTTAAGAAAAGAAAAAGTCACGATAAAAGAAACCTTTCAAATATACTACTGAAGCATATTCATCGGCAGGGCGATCTGGACAGCGCTGTTTCGTCCTTATTTGGACTCATCGGCAGATCATTCCCAACTCCACCGAAATACGCTTGAATTCGGTAGTGCCTTACAAGGCCCGCTAAGTACTCCATATAAGAGACGATTTGCATAGAACTAGTTAATGACAAAATCCATTGATACAAAATAATTAATTAGCAAAAAAGAGCGGTTAAATTTAAATAAATATTTGTAAATATTATTACATATTACTAATTTTTCGACTAAGTAGAATATAAGAGTTATAATATGTATATATATACATGTTAAAAAAGCTACACTTAAAACTATCGATTTAGGTGAGATGAGTTTTAAAATGAGTTTGTGTGAATGGTGTACTACATAAAACACACAATTTAAGGCCTGTGCCCACCAAGCGCGACGGAAAGCGACGCGACACGACGAGACGCGGTGAATGGCGCCCACCAAGCGCGACGCAGAAATCTTTTTTAATTAATTTTGTAAATTACCTTTTTTGTACTTAAGAATCTAAATCCCCCTCAAATGCGTTCTGTCATTTGCTGAAATATACACTATACTTACTTACTTACTTACTTACTATACATACATGGTAGCAATTTTCACCGGATTAAAAATATAGTAAATTGATATTTCAGCTACTTAAATTCACAGGTATATCTAAAAAATAAAAACATTACAGACACCAGTTTACATTAAAAAAAACAACGAGTAAAAAGATGGAAATCATTTGAGACTTCACAATTCTATCGGTAGGCCTATTAACCAGATGAGACAAAACTGTATTACTCTAAATTGTCTGTATCAAACATAGGTCACACAATTTATAGTTGTATAGTCGGCGTTTTTTTAGATAATCCTTCAATTAGTGATACTGCCGCTTTTCATTTTGATCGAATTGTTTTAAACAAAACTACCCCATACAGAAAAATTCTCATAATTATCACAAAAAATTTGTCACCATTTTTTAATTGCATACCTGCAGAATTGGAATCGGAGTGTTTTATCCTGTATGTACCGGAATTAGTACGGGAAAAGTGTTTTAACATTAATTAAGAACAAGGTGTATAAATAGCTTAAACTGCTGTGTAAACTATGTATTTGAAACAATGTATACATGGACGTAGGTGTAAGTTGATAAATAAATATAAATAATATCTTGATTTCCACATTTTAATTTATCTTTATTATTATTATATAACAGCAGAAAACTATATTCTTCCATAGTTTGATTTAATATCCTATGTCGCATTATATGTGATGTTGGTTGTTATTGTCATTCCAAATTTTATTCACTCTGATTTTTATCTTTTATAGATATTATAGTTAAATAAACATTATTATTATTTTTATAATGGCATGCAAAATTAATGAATTTTAAAAGGGACTTAATTGTTATAAAATAAATTAAAAATTAAAATTGTTATATTCGTTCCAAATAAACAATATGAAATTCCCAGTAGAGGTAAAAACACGGATGTTTAAAGCTTTTGAAATTACACATTGTATATATATATATGTAGCAATTATTTAAAAGTTAACCTATGCGGCTATTAATTTTTTCTAAATAATTTAACAATATTATGTTATGCAGTATTGTTCAGTATTGCAGCATAAAATAATAATTAAAAATCAAAATAATAATTCAGTGTGTTTTAAAAGATTTTTAGTTAGGAAAAAATGTTTAGTATGGTTTGTAATTATTTTAAGGTTATTTTTGAAAAAGCGTTCGCTGACTTTTTTCTGACGCTATAAAACAAAATGACCGTGAAAATAATGCTCTTTGTATAAATATCATATAAAATTAGCATTCTAGAGGCATTAAATGTACTATCTACTAAAAGTAAAACGCATATATGAGGATTCCAAAAATCGCATTATTAGATCCATATAGGATAATGCTCTATAACGTCGTCACTGAATAACGACATGATAATATTCGCTATTTATCATCTACAGTTCTGGTAAACTTTATTAGTATTTAAATATATTATTTGATAGTTAATCACTTGAATTGAAACAGATTATGTTATGATTAAAAATGCAGATTCGCCTTGCAGTTAGTATTATACATTTACATAAATAATTTTAATTCAATTAGAAAATAAATAACACGGCATGAAGTAAAATCCCTTGGATCAAGTTGTGTTATGTATTTTCTACTTTAGTTATACTTATAATGTTACATATATGGATACTCCTACGCATGACTATGTATGACTACATATTAATTATTAAAAATAATTTAGCTAAATTCATGTAATTTATTAAGCCTCAATGCTTCCTCGGTAAACCAAAAAAATACTTACATCGTTTAACGCTGACCAGGGTGTTATAGTACCCTACTCTGATTTATTATTTTTTAACAGTACATTAACTATCTATAAATATATAAATAAAATGTTTGAATTACAGCTGCTATATAATAAATCATTTGAAATATTGACATCGAAAAAGTTTATTGCATAAGTAATACAAATAATAGTATTTTGTGATCAAGTAAACACGCATTTTAAGTAATAACCATATTATTAATATGGATAATTTTATAATATTTTTTTTCTAGTATTTGAATGGGCGCTTCTTCACAAAAATAATAAAGAAAGCCATTTTCTATTTATGTAATATCATTATATTATATCTTTAAGAAAAAGTAGTTCCTATATTAATCAGTAACCAAGATAAATAATTTCAATAAAATGGGATTTTACTTTACATTAATGTTAATATTTGCACTTATCATGAATGAGAAATTGCCTTGACAATAGATTAGTAAATATGGATCTATTGAATGCACTGCTTGGTCACCCATTTTGACATTCTGTTGACTTTTTTTTTTACTGTTTCGAAGCTTATTTAAATCGAAAGTGTCTTCATAGATATATTTGCAGATAAGTAATAACTTTATGTAAAATAATTATTCAAGCACATATAGCAGTCATTCCTTTCAAAATTGATTGTTGTTCTAACAAACTTTCAAAGTTATGTGACACTGTTCCAATCTATACGCGGGTTGATTTAAGGACTGACTTTGTTTTGTGTTTTATTTTTTTGGTGAACTATTGTCTATGTTGTTTAGTTTGTGAATTTTGTTCATGTAAATAATTGTAATGCATGATTTTTTAACTGAAATTTATATATATATTTTATTACCGGAAAAGATTTTTTTGACCACCATGTAGCTACTAAAAATACAATTTCACGACATTCTATGAGGCAGTAATGTGTAGTACACTGAACAAAATAAGTGTGTCAGTATAGACACCTTAAAAAAAGTGTGTTACATAAAACCTGAATGTAACTTTTATATATAGATTTGACACAGCTTTCACCGTTTGTTTAAAAGTGTGTCCTAAATGTGTTATCGGCCAAGTGTAATGTGTCTACCAACACAACTTATGGTTTTTATACAAATTATGTTTTTATCAATAAATTATTTTTATTCATATATATTACGCACATGCATTTCTATTTATTTTTATGTCTAATTGAAGATTATGATATTAAAAAAATTCATTTTTATTATGTGCGAATATGTGCCTACAACAATATGGATAGTGTGCCTATGATTTATAATTATAAATATATATGTTAATGAGATTCAATAGTCTATTAATTTATTTTAGATTTTAGTTTATTAATTAATCTTTATTGCAAAAAAAAACTTTTTTACGTAAGATGTTTTGTAATTTTACTGATGTTACGTAAAATTACTTAACAAACGTAAAATCTCATTTAAAAATATTTATTTACAAATTTGCGACAATACGTGTCAACAATGATTAATTCCACATTTCTAAATGTCCACACCTTTAGTAGTTTAAACCAAGAGTATAAATTGTGCGCGAGTACTCGTATAAAGCACAAGGTTGACAAAATTTGTTATATATCAATAAACTTAATTAACAGAAACAATCAAAGGACAATTTTATTTTTCTTGTTCAATTTAATTAAATTAGTATGCTTAATTATACTAAATATTACATATATAATTATCTAAAGTATGAAATAATTTATATTTAATAATTAAATATATAAAGAAAACTTATAATTATTCGACTTTTTATATCTATTTTAATCAGCGATGCACTTACATTGTTTTTTTATTTTCGAATGGAGCAACCACTGTTCCGAACATATAGAAATATGTAATGTAATTATGTATAATTCTGAATGGGATGTCTATTTAATTTGAATCTAATTCGCATTTAAAATAAAAAAATCATAAATATTATGGATGTCAACAGCAATCCAATTTTCATAGTGCTTAATCTCAAATCAGAATGAGATTATCATCGATTCCAACGAAACGAGTGACTTTAGCAACAGCTATATCTGATAATTTTAATGAATTAATAAGTTTTAGACATGATCATAAAAGATAATATAAAAATGTATCGCTTTACAATATTTTTTTTATTGGTTTTAAAAAATTGTTTTTGTTTCTATAATGGAAGAATTATTTTTGTAAATCCTTTATTTTGCGTTCCTACTGCTAGTCAAGTTTCACCATTATATTATAATAATTTTTGCGCATTTACTTATTTAAATTATTTAAAAATTTGTTTGTAAAAATATTTTTATATCGTTTACTTCTGATTGTTCAGCATAAAATAAAGTTATTTCATGGACAATGTAAATTTGACAATTTGTAATGCTGAAATTAAAAAAAACTAACTTATTTTTAAACGAAATATGTGCGCTTTTAAGGAAATATGTGCGATCAATGATTATTACTTAAATAATAAATTAAATTATTAATTAATTTCTCTATCGATTTACTTATTAATATGTTTTTAGACATATACATTGTTAAATTACCATTCCAATACTAAAGTACTGAAAATAACTTCTATTGGGTTTTTAAATCCAATAAATAACGTTTAACCATTAAATCAGCTTTACTATTATATTCATATTATAATATTCTAAAGTGCAACGCATGATTGTTTGAGTTGAATGATTGTGAAAAGTTGTTTGAGAAACCCTTTTTATTGATCGATTTTTATCAAACAAAATTACTTGATTATGCTTTTATCAGCTATGTCCATATTATTTAAATATTTATTTTTTGTTAATTTTAGTTCAACACTAATTGGATACAAATAAGGATAGGGATAGATATGCTTTCATTTTAGTATTGTTTGTATTCATTGGCTTAGCCTATGGTAAGTTTCTTGTGTGTCACATATTAGTTTGGTTACATTTTGTTACATATTTTACTTTCGTCAATTTTGTCCCTACCTACATAGTCAGTCTTCTCGTTATCCAGTTTCCCTGCCTTTTTCATTTCTCTCTCCTCAGTTGAATTTGCGTTGCATATTATATTCTTCTTAGATCCACGCAGATACAAAAATGAAAAGTTATAATTTTTCTGCTCAATTATTTTCACCCAATCCCATAACAACAATTGCTCTCTTGCGTTGGATATAAAATAATTAGGCCTATACTGAGTATTTTTATTTTAACACGTGTTACGTTTGAGCTTTTCAGTAATGAACAATTTCCAAACTGACTTTTTTTTCTTGTGAGAACAGATTGCTGTTTTCTCGATCAAAACGATTTATATATAAAGGTAATTTATGCTTTGATTTTCTAAACTTTTAATTTTGTGTTAAAAAATGTAGTGTATATTTTTTAATATTAAAATAAATTATATTTAAAATAATACCAGCATTTAACTATCAATGTTATTTAAAGATATATATTAACATATAATTATGTTTAATTTGATGTAGGTACATATTAGTTACTGTATCGCGAAGAGTTATTGCCTTATTGATAAACAGATTAATTTCTTGATAGAACATGAAATTTGAATGTATTTATAAAATAACTAATTTTGTAAAATATATTAATTATTATCACATATATATAAAAAGCGCCAATATATGGATCTATAAGAACAGTCATTAGCGCATAGTATTAAAATAACAAGTAATATCGAATTATATAATTAACCATGATTTTTTATACAACTATAATTGTAATTATATATTTTTTTATTATATAAATTTTATATTATATACGACTAAATGTATATGATGCCAACCGTGTTTGTATTTTTATTTGTCAAACCGATGCCACAATCTTTGTCTTGTTAATTGTGTCATTTATAATGGGAACTGTATTTTTTGGGCGGAACATTAAAAAATAGAGATTTCAAACTTTTTAACGTATTTATTTTCTGGAATCTGTTGAATACAAAAACATTTGTTTTGACATACTTTGTGCAAATTTTTATAAGTTTAGAAACTTATCATTTTTTTATAAACAGATATATTATAATTTTCCGCATATTTTAGTTTCCCGACAATAAATATTGTAAAATATTTACATTTGCTTAAATGTTTATGATTTGAAATAATAATATGATACCATAATAACAGTTTAAAAGTAAAATTGAATGTTTCATTTATCAACAGTGTTAGCATTATTTCGAACTTTGTTAAAGTACATTATATATAACATATATTAAATTATTAACAATCTATCTAATGTAATACAAATATTTGTATTTTGGCCTATATGAAGCATTTAACAATAAATTATGTGTTTCATGTTATAGGTTATATGAATACTAAATGAATAGTTATTATTTATGCTATTGAAAATCAAAAAAAGAATTGAGTTAGAATATGAACATATCAAAAATGCTATTAATATATATCAGTATTATTTGTTATTAAGTTACTCGTATAAGTTATAATATTATTTATCCATTTATTTTAAATAGTATATGGTACACATTGAAAATTTACATTACTTTAATATTATTTTAATAATTTTTAATTTAAGCATATTTTGCATTTTTTAATATTAATCATAAATCTTTTCAAATTGGGTACAATTTTAATATAATCAATTTTGAAAATATATTGATAATTTTATTGTGGCGTAAAATTGTAAAACAAGTTAATTATGAGACATATACATATATATATAATAAATAATATTACCACATAACTAAACAATTTTTATTTACAAGTAGATCCATGTGGCAACTTGTTTGTAATATTTTTCCTTTTCATGTGTATGCAAAAAAAACTTGATAATTTAATTAATGCTTTTAAAATAAGATTTTTGAAAATAACGGTGAATATATCTTTCCTAGGCGTTCCAGCTGTTTTTACTTCCGGTGTGGTGTATACTTGCAATTAATATTGTATATTCTCACGTTATAAACAGAAATCTGCACCTATTTTCTATTCTCTGTTAGTAAAAGGTCTGTAAAGGTTTGTTGAAACATTATTTAATATACGATTTTAATTTTTATCAACTTCTGTGAAGTAAATATACAGTTTATACAATGGAGTAAAATTTGAATTAGAAGTTATTACTTAGAAATATGTTTGCAATATTCATATTTGGGTGATTTTGCTTATTATAATACGATATACATTTTACAATATAGATAATTGAATAGTGGTTTTTGTATTTTTATTAGCCTTTTGCGAATATTGTTTATATTTGAAATTTGGAATCGTTATGCTTTATAACAATGAGTTTTGCTGAGAATTTTTTTACAGTGAAATATTTAAATATAGGCCTATTCTGAAACTATATATACTTACACATTGCTCTAGTATAATGAGAGTATTACATTTCCTGAATCACTGAATTATCTTATATTGCTTGCTCTGTCGTTCCATTATGTTTGTTTTAAAAATGATTTTAGAAAAATATTTATTCATGATTTTTTAATTATAAAAGAAACCTTTTTCCATTATTGAGGCGATATTCAATAATTAGCATAACTAGCATATTTACTCAGTTTATATTTTGAATATTGTCGTAAATAATGTGAATGCGTGTTTTTAGAAATGTTTTATGTAATCCTTTAAATATATACGTTTTAATATACAGCTGTAAAATCTTGTTACTTTAAAAATTTTAATAATGTTTATTTATTTATTCATTTTCTGTTATTTTATTTTGTAAAAAAAAAATTCAAATTAGCAGAAAATTGTTTAAAATATTCACGATGTTTTTTCTTTAATAAAATTCACAGCTTATCTTTTCCTAGTTCATATTGTCTAAAGAGAACAATGCCTATGGTGCAATATCAACAAATATAAATATTTTATTTGACTTTATACTGAATAAAATACTATATGTCTCATCGGTTTCAAATATAATAAAATTTTAACAGATGTACCACCTATTTTTTGAATGTGTAACTTTTTGTGTCTCTTCAACATATTTAATTAATTATATTTTTGTTATCTGTTTGTTAAATTTTAATATTTTTTTTGAAAATGAACCATTCCAAACAAACGCAGATGTGATATGTATTTTATTTATGGCAAAATAAGTTGTAGACATATGTCAAAGAATTATGTATAATTTATAAATTATGAAATAATTAATAAGTATTAAAAGTATTTAAAAATATTTAAATTGCAAAAATGGCAAAAATGCTTTATGACTTGTTGTCAAGGTTTATCTATGGTTAGGACAATTTTATAACACTTATACTTATCCCTATAAACGTTTCAACACTACTTATCTCTATAAACGTTTCAACATTAGTTAAATTAAAGATTTATATTGACCATTTTTTTAAGCTTTTTAGACCACTTTTTAGGCTTATAAAATTGAGTAGCTAGATAATATGGAATAAAAGACGACATAATATATAGTTTTACTCTATAATTTTTAAATATATATCACGATAATTGTTTCGGACAACACTAGTAACGACTGTAATATGTAAACTCCACTCAATAAAGATTTATTTTAATATGTATAATTTTTTCATCATCACGTGATATAGTGATTGATGTTAGTGCCCGTAACAATTTTTATGATATAAAGACAATAAGTTTTAACAGAAATCATCCATGTTTCTCTTAATATCATTGCTACTTATTACATTTCTGGAATAAATCCATCTATTGTTGGCAAGACAAATATTTTCAATACAGTTAGCTTCATCATATGTAAAACGTATTGTCTTTATATCATAAAAACTGTTTCTGGCACAAACATCAATCACTATATCAAGTAATGATAAAAATTATACATATTAAAATAAATATGTAGTGAGTAGAGTTCACATGTTACAGTCGTTATTTGTATTGTCCGAAACAATTATCATGATATATATAACATTTTTATCAGAGATTATACATTTTTTCGATTATTACTATAATATCTCTGATATTTCTTATGATTATATATGATTTAATTTAACTTTTAAATATTCATGTTGATCAAAATATGAAAAATAGTAAAATTCTGATTTTTTTGGTAACTATATACTAAACTGATTATTTAGATACATGATATAATTTTAAATATAGTAAAACTGTTCAAAGGTTTTGAATGTGACAATTAGGTATGCAATTTGACCTTACAATGTGGCCATATTCAGTAAATAAAGGATTGCAGGTAGCCATTCAAGTATAGTATATACAATGTTAAAAGGACATTGCTCTGAAGGAATTCCCTTTAAGGCAAATAACCTTGCTTCATCATCGATTTTTAAAAATTGAATACATTTTTGTCGTATTTAGAACACTAAAAATGAAAATACATTTTTTGAAGGATTGAAATGTATATTTAAAAATAATAAATTTTTGGATTAAGAAATTGACTATTTCGAAAAATGATATATTAAAATTGGAATTTATTAACGTGTTTTTCAGAAAATGTATTTCAATAAAAACATTGTTCTTAAATTTTTCCATAACCAACGAAATAGTGATATGTATTTTTTTCTGTGATTAGAAAAACGTTCTTCTACCTAATGGAATTAAAAGTATTCTCTATCTTTGTAGGCCCAATATGTACGTGACTGCGCCCCTAGTAGTAGTGTATTAGTAGTAGAAGAAATATACTAAGATTACATTGTAATGTAAGATAATATTAATAGGCTTTATATACAGTAGGGCTATCACGATACCCACTACCCACTACACTAAACCGACCAAAACTATGGGGCAGTATATTTAATCTTGTAAGACATACATTATGTTGAGAGAATAAGGAACAATATTGTTTTATAAAAAATTATTTAATTGAGAATCAGTTATATCTACTATGACATAAAAGAATTGTAAACGCATGACTAAAACCATTATTCGGAATGAATTTAGTTAGTTTGCAGATTTTAAAGAAAAATATTTTTTTACATGGGGGTCGGTTATTGCTAATTTATTTATCGTAGATAGGCCTATAGTAATAATAGCTAAATTTACCCGTTATCTATTGCCTCTCAAAACAGATTGCAGTTACAGTAATGCATTTATTTAGTGGCATTTATTGAAATAATAATTAATGTTTTATCGGAGAAGCTCTCAATTAAACATTATCATGATAAACAGGGTAATCATCATAACTATCATAAACACCATTTACAAATATTTGCCCAAAAACGTCCCCCGTGGTGCACACATATTGTGATATTGCCGACCAACGGCTGTACTTTGATAGCTGCTGCGGGTAACGTAAATAGCTAATCAAATTTCTAATGTAAATGTCAAACTCTATCAATTAACCTGAATATAATTAGATATATTGCGTTATAAATGTATCGTTAGTTAGTAGCATGAATACTGCACTATACTATTTTTTGTAAAGGTCACTCATGAAGTTGTTCACTCACACAGGATTCGAGAGGCAATAATAAATACACCACAGAAAATGTAACAATAATAACCGCCATTAAAGCTTCTATATAACATCAGGTTGAAATTTGTATATTTACACAGCTGGCTAAATATAGCCGCGATAAATTCAGTAAACATACCGTACTTGAATTTCGTTGGTGAACGTTCGTTTCGTTCGTTAAGTTGAATTCCCCGATTCTCTCTGGCTTGTGTGACAACACTCAATTGAATCAGGTACCCTCTATAATATACACAAACACCACCCCCGCGGAGTTAGCTGATTACCAGATCGAATCTTAACTATTCACTGCCAATATTGATTTGACCAATTTTTTAATCTCTATTTCTGCTTATCTAGCTCACTATTTCGTATACAACAATAGCAGCTGTTAAAGAAACTCGAAAAATCGACTGATTTTAAAAAGTGACGCGAACAATAAATGTCAGAGAAAAGAATTGCCGCGACCGACTTCTGGCCGACGACTGTACTAACGAGTCTGCTTATCATGTTAACTGTCGTGCTGCTGATGCTGCTGCAGAACAACAATCGTGTGCTGGCCGGGGATCACAGCTCCCTCTCGAGCTACTATCAGATTCTCAACTCGTCGCCGGAACACCTACTGAACAAGACTCGGAATGAGACCACCGAGGGTGAGGATCAGTGGGATGCCGGCATTGTGAACGTCAGATTCAAAGGTGAGACAGACCATTATATACTAGTTATCGTCTTTTGTTTTGATTTTTTTAAAATACTTTTTATCATATTTTTTGGAATTTTTTATTTAATTTATGTTTTATAAATTTTGCAGTAACTAATTATATTAATTAATTACATTTTATATTGCGCACACTATCTTATATTATACCAATTGAGATTTGATTGCAAGCATATTAAAAAAATGAAATACAATATATATTTAATATATACTAATATTGTATATTGTATATTAATTATTATATATAATATGGTGTTATGTGTTATATGATATTTTTTAAATAATATTTTTTGTGTGATTTTTATCCATATTCTTTTCATATAAGATAGGTTATGTCAATTGATATTTTTGAAAAACACTCACATTAAAAATTAAAACTAAATTAAATAACGTTTTAATATAAAATAGAAAATTCATGTGTTACAGAATGTAAGGTTTCTTACGAACTATGTCCTAATAGACAACGTATCACTATATGTACCAAAATTAAACTCTAATCTAAAAAAAGATGTTGTAAATGTATTTAAGGAAAACATCTGGAGATTTATCCGTGACAGAATACTTTTTTAAATTATCAAACAGACTACTTGTATTTATAAATGTCATACGTTTTATTGTGTTATGCATTTACGTTTTTTAATTAAAATTTAGAATAAAATATAATTCGTTTACACTTTTTCTTTACTTATCGAAGTGAAAACATAATATTTATATATATTATTTCAATTTCTCTAAAATATGTATAAAAGAGACCTATATAAAGCTATATACAATTTCGTTTTGTGACCTGTGTGTTCCTCATTTTGTCTGAATGAAAGTAACAGTTAAACACATACATTTTTGTCATTATATGTCTCTGCTGTAATATGATGTAGATACATTTTATTTGTGATTGATCAACTGAAACATCTCCAATTCATTCTGAAATGAATCGATAAATGGGGGGACATCTTCAAGAGTTTTCTTTCCGTCTTCAGTTCCCTTCAATTCCCTTCCCTTCTATTTATTTTCCGATATATCTAAGAATTCGACAGGAACAAAAATAGAAGATAACAAAAAATTTAAATCGATGACATTTTATATCCTCCACAATTCTACATTTGCGCGGCACTATTATCTAATTTACCCTTGTCTATATCACTATATTGTCTATATATATATTGTCTATATATTTTAGCAATATATATATATGTTTTTGTTGTTATTATTTTCTCCGGCAACAATATTAAATGAGTTATATTTCTAGAGATGTAGCAAATGTGTTGGAAAATAATGCATGGAATTAAAAATGTAATGAAAAAATGCATTATATAAGAATTTAGCTATTTAAAAAAATGAAATGAGCACTTATTTAATACAGGAAGCGGTATTATTTAATTATATAAGAAATTACCTCTAAACTATGTCAATTACCTCTGAAAGTAGACACATAAAACGTTAACTGCAAATGAATAATTTCCTTTTCTAACATGCCATAATACTAATTGACATAAATTCATTTAACATTATGGTACGAAATATATTTGGGAAGAAAATTATACACTTTGATAATTTTTTTTGCAATATCAATACTATATATGCATGGTCTGGTTGGAATTGACAGACATAATATATAAAATAAATGCAATTTTCTTTTACAATTATACATTTTTAGTTTACTTTGATCTAATAATTTACTTTTGATCTGAATGTATAGTTTTCGCTGCATGTAATAATTTATTATGGATGCTATTACACATACCCCCCGCTTAATTGCATTTAAATCTGTTCTGTTACAACTGTAATTTCCAATATTTATTATTCTTTTGTGACCAAACAAATGTTAATATCGATAACGCGGTTTAAAACTGGTTAAAATATAGCTATACATTTATAAACATCCATGGATACCTATAGTTTCACAAGCGTATAATTGTTATTCTAAGTTAAAATATACATGGCTGTCACAAAGGAAGCAACATTGCTGCCTGTGTATATAACTTGCTACCCCAAACATTACTTCAGTTATGAAACTAACAACTTTTGAATTGAAAAATATTCAACTTGCTGAGGTATAATTGTGTATAAATAATTTGTTATTCGAGCTTCTGTCATATTAAACAGAGAAATATGTGTGTCATATATTTCCGACGCTTGACTTTACAAAACTAGGCTAAGATAATTGTTATTTTAAAAATGTTAAATAGTTTTTGTTATATATATATATAACAAACAAATACAAGTTATTAGTATTAATTTATTAATTATATCAATGAATATCGGATATTTATATAACAAAAATATTTCCCCTCATCATTAAAAAATAACTTATATTTTTACACTCACTTATACTGGCTTATATTTGGTTATAAAATTATGAAATTAATGCAGGAATAAGTAAAGTATATTCAGTTCTATAGCAATACACATATAACTGCAACCATACCGTATAGACTTTGACAAATAAGCTGCATCGATATGAAGATTTATTCTTATGACTGATTGATTGGTTGAAAATAATAAAAAAAGCATCTTTTCATTTTTGGTAAAATAATTTCATTTATTCGAAAAAATGCAATACTTTTAATGAAAATATTAGATGACAGTTAATTTAGATGTTTTTTAATACTTTAAAAATATTAAATCGTTTAAATGAAATTGCATTTATTAAACAAATATATATATATTTTAATTTGCATAGTGTAATGAAAAATGGTACAAGAAAAAAACATTTATAAATAAAGTACTTTTTAAAGATATACACGGTTTTGTGATTTATTTTCGTAGTGATTTAAATTATGTTTAAATATATTATTAAACATATTAAAACATTTTGATGAAAAAATGAAAAATATGATATGCTTAATGGAATTTCATGGTTTTAAGAATAGAAATCTGTAAAGAAAGTTATACTTGTTATTTAACTTTTTTTTTAATAAACACAGTTTTTTTTTTGTCGAAGTAATATTATTATGTTTCTATATGTCGTTGTAAGTTTAATTTTTTTTAAATGTCACACGTCTACTATATGTTACGTCTACTATCTGTTTCGTCCACTATATGTTACGTCTACTATCTGTTAAGTCCACTATATGTTACGTCTTCTATCTGTTAAGTCCACTATATGTTACGTCTTCTATCTGTTAAGTCCACTATATGTTACGTCTACTATATGTTATGTTAGTTACTTTAGTGTAGTGGATAGGTTGACGACTTCGTCAACGTAAATGCATATTTAATGTATTTTTCTAAATGCATTATTTGAAAATACATTTATTCATAAAAGAAAAAACGACATAATTTTTATGATAAAATCTAGCACACCAAATAATGAATTTTTAAATTTTATTCAATTTTTATTGGATGACGATTATTATCATAAATTAAATTAAGTTGTATGCTTCAAATTAACTATATACCCCTATACAGAACAGTCACTATAGTTATTGTAAAGTTATTGAAGAAAAACAGATTTGGCTTTTTGAGTAATTTAACCTTCTATTTTTGTTCCATTGTAACATATCGCAACAAATAAGCACGTCATTTTTTATTAAGCAGACTTTCTAAAGGACAATTTACTGATTTGAAAGTTATGCTAATTCCGCCAGAACTTGGTTCAAACGAACTTAATATAGCATGCTAATCTTGAAAGATAAAACTATATAAGACATTGATGCATAGTATTTATTAAGGTCACTTATAGAACTGAAATATTAAGGTTTTATCGTGCTTTATATAATTCTCCACAGCTGATATAAACGTAAGGAAATTATTAGTACGGTGTGCCTGAACTATAATTGGGTAACATGTTGTTTGCGGTGCAGGTTTCATTTTATTACCACATATTTCTAAGTATATATATTATAAATTTATATATATACATATATATATAGTATCACATTCCTAGTAGAAAAACTGCACTAACTTTATAGTATTTTCTCACTACATAATATATACTTTCCTAAAGTTTTACGAGTGCTGTTTAGTACCCGTATACGTGGTAATTCTTTCATTTACTTTAATTTCTGTTTAAATTGCACTTTTATCTCCTTTAATTGGATTTCCCGGGCACCTAATTCCTACTGAAAAATATAACATTGTTCTTGTTATTTATATGGCCGATATATTAATAATTTGAAATATACAATTAATTATAAGCTCCATTTAATTATTTAAGTAAAAAGATTGATGAAAATTTTAACCGTTTAAAAATACAAACATTTCTTAATGATGTTATGCTATATTTTTAACTATAAATGTTACTTGTTTCATATAATATAGAATGTTTTGATTATAATTATTAAGTTAATATTGAACATTTTGTTGATTATAGCTATTGATATTGATATTGATTAATATATATAAATATATATATATTTATATATACCTTTCAATTTTATTCTAACTGTTAAAACAATTATGACTAGAGCATTATTTTAGACTATACACATGAATAATTATTTTTAAATTAACTCATTAAAACTATTATACAATAGATTTTAATGTAAAATATGATCTAGTATGATTACTTTGGCGGAATATTTTAACAAGTAAATCAATATGTATTAACAGTAAAACGCCCAAGACGAGTAGATTGTTAGTGTTTGATTAATCTGAACATGTTAAACATTAGCTGCCTGGAAGTTTTCAGTAATTAATTTTATTTCCACACAAAATTGTCACTTCTTTGTTTAACGTGAAAAAATATTTAAAAAAATATTTTTCCATTTCTGCTGATAATATTCGGATATAACGAGCCGTTTTATTATTAAAATTATTTGTTTGTGATATTTAATATATGTTGAATATAGATTTAATAACAGGTTTTATTGCAAAATTGTGTTTGTTGTCCATTAAAAAAAAAAACTTTTTTGAGTATAATAATATCAGACAATATATAGGTTGACCTAATCGTGGTTTTAAAATAATTAAAAATATGTTTTGTATTTATTTAAGTAAAAAATATTAAGTCATTTGTTTAGAAAAATTATTTAATTAAAAATATAGTCGATTTTGACTAAAACGTATTAAATTACCGGGAAGCTAATTAATTTTGAATTTAACCTTTGAATTTAACATTTAAGCCTTCGAAAGCCTTGCGTTTTAAGCTCGTTTTGTAAAATGTCAATGAATTTCACCATTTTCAAATGTTGCAATCTTACTGTAAATATATTTTTAAAATGTATCATTAACTGTTTTTCAGGAAGGCTACATTTTCCATTTCTGGAAGAATATTTTAATTTTTTATCCCCATATTGTACAAATTCGTGTCATGATTGAATCTGCATGAAATAGTTACTTTTGTGTTAGAAACTTATTGGGATTTAAAAAATTTATAATGTACCAACTCATGTTACAAATTTAATGAATCATTAAACACAATTTTAAACAACACAGACCATTATACTTATCATTATTATATACATGTATATTATTACTATTTTATAATTAATATATTTATATTTATAATTTATTATGAAATTATTATTTATTATAATTTATTTTTATTGTTATTATTAAATATAGAAATTGAGTATATATTAATAACTACAAACTATCATTTGTCTGATGTGGGTTTCACAAAGAGATAATAACAAACCCATTGGACAAACAGACACGGCAAAATGTTCTCGAAAAACTCGGCTAAATGCTTTCTTGAGGGTTTGTCTAATAGGTGGGCCTTCCAAGAAGGAGGTGTGGGACATAATTAGAACATTTTTATTGCTTTCCCACGGACAACTCACTATGGAGAAAGTTTTATTCTATTACCAAAGAAATTAGCTGCACTAATCTTTCTGCAAAATAAATCGTTGGTGGCCAAACGATGCATTTGCAACCATGTTATACTCCTATGAGTTGTTTCATGCAGCCAAGTGTCTACTGCAACTGCACTATATAGAGAAATGAAGAAGAAGGTGACTGAAATGCCTTACAAATGAATGTACGAACCGTCCAAAGAATTGGAGTATATTAGAAGGAAAGTACGAAGAGTGAAGTTCAGAACCAACTGGGGACAGCACTCTGATCTTCAAGTCAAATGCTTTTAGTTGAGCGGACAAAGAGAAGCAATTTATACTTCAATCGCTTTCAGATAAAATTAAAAGAATGACTCTATAATAAATAGGCAGTCAAGCATTGTATATGTACTATATATCCATGAAGTACATACAATATATTATATCACATATCACATATATTATAGTTTATAATATACCTATATAACATTTTTATGTAAGTTATCTAATTATTTACAAACCATTGAGTAATACACTAACCACAATAGAAACATATTGAGTGGATTAAACATGGAGTGGATCAGAATATTGAGTGGACTTTAAGTTGACATTATATAGTATTTACAGAAAGTCTATCTACATTTTATTTGTATGAGCGATCGATGTATGGCGTATTTTTAAAACTATGAACGAGTGTTATAATAGAATATTTATATTCGTAAACAAGGTGTAATTACGGTATAGAGATAAATAGGGTCATTGATTGAATAACTTCAATTCTTTCAAAACAGTGTTGTTAGTCTGTTACATGTTCATCAAGTAAAATTATTGTGATCAATCCATTATTTTAGGTTGCTTATAGGGCATGTCGTAAGAATATGATTCTAAAAATCGTAAATTATTAATACGTTGTAGCATAAATTTACAAATGTAGCTATATGCTAAATAATACAGAGTATCCTTTTGATTTGACTGTAGCTGGTTGTATATCATTTGCTAGTGTCTATAAATGTGTTGTGGGTCAGTTTTGATGAGAAAATCACCATTTCACATATAAGCGATTCAGTAATATAACAAAATGGTTATGTGTGATATACATAGAATATATGTATACATTCCTTGCCGCTAGCGTTTTCTGTCAACGCAGATAACATAATTGATTATAAGTTAACTCACAAAATTTGAATGTGTTTTATTACATATAGAAAATAGATTCTGATAATTTATTAATTAATTAACATCGGATAAAACCAACCGGTTTGGTAATGGCAAACCTTATTTTAGTAAGTGTCTAATATTCACAGGCATTTTACTTTTCATTTTCTTACTCCTCAAAAAATACATCAACGTTTATAACTAATTTATCAGAAACCTATTTTCGATTGATTTAGTAAAAATAATTAAAATCGAACGAATTTGAGAAGATCAGCCACAGTTGTGTCATATAATATGAAAACATCACGTTAAAGAATTAAGTTTTCAAACTATGACTAATGTTCAACCTTTTACGTAAACAAATAATTGGCAAAATGAGATAATATTATAATTCAGATTGTTTATTGCTTATAATATATACTTATTAAAACAATTATCAAACTTAATTAAAACAAATCTCAATTATCTCAATTTATATTGGTTATTTGATCATCATTTTGGTAGAATAGGTTGGCATATCTTCCATCTTATACACAGCAATAGCTAATCTCCTTTTTGAAAATTATTTCCTTGATTTGTCCTTGATTATTGAATTACAATATTATACAATATTATTATTTTATTATATATATGTTATATTATATTATTATATTAGGATTATATTATATTTCCAATTTTATTAATGTATAAAAGAAATTACAACTAGCTATAACATACATTTTTAAATTCAGCATATAAAGCATTTTCAGAAATAATTAGCATTTTCTGGTATGTATATGATTATAATTTTAGTAAGTTTAGTATACTGTTATATTAATTACTTTAATTAGTGTTATTTTAACTGTACAATTATTTGTAGATGTTACTTTAGGCTCATGTATCTAATATAAAATATTTTCAGTACCGCATCAAAAGCTCTACTAGTAAATGATTAAACTATCTAATAAATAAAATAAATAAATAAACAATATTTGAAGTGACACATCTTTTGAACGTACATTTTTTCATCGTGTTCTAAAATGTTATTTGCGATCACTTTGAAACTGTTAAACTCATTAATCACAGTCGTCCTGTCATATTCTTCTCTCATGCACTTTCTGTAATTTCTCCTTATGAGTTTTTCTGAAATCTATACTTCAAATATTAATAACCTTATATTAGTTTATGGCGATATAGGTGATGTTCCCATATTGTGTTTAATAGCATTGGTCTACAAGTTAAAACCTCATTGATTGCCTCCAAAGATTTCCATAATAACCTTTGATTAAGTTTCACTATACAGGAAATGATCTATCGAAACTAATGGACTTTTTCATCTCGTAATGATAAAAAATATAAATGTGATGTTGTTTATGGTGAGAACAACAATTGAAATATCGTAGATGAAAAATATGAAAAAGACTCGTTATAAGTTATTAAATAATGCTATTAATTTATGTTCAGAACCTAAAATACTTTTGAAATTTTAACATACTGTAGATTAAATTGAATTTAAATATGTTTTTATTTTATTTCTGCTAATCATTTTTTTAATGATTTTCAAATCAAGACTCTCGTTTACAAAATAAAGGATGTAAATATAAAATAATGCTTTTCACATTAATTTGTAAGTATATATTATATTATGACATATATTTTGAAACAGTTGACTTATTTCAATTTTATAATAAGATATTAAATATGTAAACTATCACTATTGATGTGGGGTGACAGTTTATACGATGGTTGTACTGAAAAATAAAAAACGAAACATATTTTTTAAAGTAAACTTATTTAATTTGAGGTTATAAATGATAAAAATAACTGAGATGATCAATTTTTAAAGTGTTAATAAACCAAAATCTTTTTTTATGTATATTAACCCAATGTTGCCACTCCTGCTTTTTAATTGTATATGCGTTATTGCTAACGTTTTACTATTTGCCTGCGTTTATTTTTGTACATGATTTTTCTAAAGTGTATTGAACAATACTTGTTAACTCTGAAATGTAAAATTGACTAAATATAATAATAACAAATATAAATATATTAATACAAAACGTGTTATTGGTAATTATAATTATTTTAGCAATTAAATGTTTATAATAGTTATTTTTATTTAAATTTAGATTATTCGTTAATAATTTCACCATTTGTTAAATATATATATATATATTTAGTTTTGTTAAACGTTTCTTTAATAACATAATTTGGATTAAAAATTGAGAAATATTTGAATGCATATATAGATAGTAATGTAGATAAAGATAAAAATAGAACTGCTGTTTTAATCTACATTATTTAACGTTTATTTAATTCGTTGATATATTTCGTGTATTTCAGTATACAACAAGTTTCTGGATTAAAATTTTAATTTATTATAAATTTATCTCCTTCGCGGTTCTTGAATAATTTATGGTATGTTTATTTCTTATTGATTCTAATTTCTAACTGATTTTCTAACTAATTTCTAATTGATTCTATTTCGAACCTTTATTTCTAATCGAAATCTTTGTTATAATTTAGAGTATGTACTCTGATGTATTTAAAGAGTACATATACAATAAGAAGCTTTTATATTAATAAATGTTATTAATTTCAATAAATGTAAAAGATAAAATTATATTAATACAATAAAAATAGTGTAGACGTTGCGCGCGAAAAAGGACAATCCAAGTAAGTACCTAGGACTCCGAAGTTAGATTTATTAAATAAATACATATAATTAATCCAAGGCACAATTCTCAACCTATACGTTCGACTAAATACAGTCACGTAACTTTTAAGATGAGTTTAGATAATACTAACCATATTTACCAATAAACTTACTACAAACACACCTTTTAACATTCAACATTAACCTCACCCTACACATAAATAATCCAGGGAAATTCCATGACACAGTGGTTTAATTTTTATGTTAAAATAAAAAATAAAAAAATCATATTAAAAAAAGCTGTCAAAATAGATAAAATCAGTACACTTAATTAATATCTCGTTTTATGAGAGCAATAGTCGCTTCGGCATTTGGGAAACGCATTTTTTATCAGTTTGTTTCAACAAAGAAATTGTAAGAATGAAAATATGTAATTTTTCAGCGCGGAAATAAATGAAAATGAGTGAATAAATATTATGAAACGACTGCGAGCATGAAATGTTCCTCCTAATATTGCCCTACTGCCCTAACTCTGGATGTAACTTCAATGTTATGGTTCCCTTTGAGTTGCATATTATCGTATATTATTATTCAATTCTTATTTAATTAACAATATTAATAATAATATTTAACGATTATTATTTTTGTAACTTTATAACTTTATTATTTATACGTTACAAGATTAACAATTCCTGATTTAAATAATGTGATGTGGCTTAACCGCAGTTGCTAACCTATATAGTAATTAAGTGTATTCGGTGCTTCCATTTCAGTGACCAATTTCCCAAAATCAATGAGTATTCTTGGCCGCGAGGTGACGTGTAATACGACGGAATTGGATGAGATATACGCCGAACCAACCTGGGCGTGCGAGAATATCAGGTAAGAAGTTCACCCCTGGATTTTTATATGATGTTCCATGATTATTAAGTTTCTATTGTAGGTTCTAAATATGTAACATGTTAATTATTTGATTTACAGTTTATTTTTATGAATATCACATATTTATTCATGGATATAATTTATTAAATAATTGATTTGTAGTGATAGAATGTTATTTTAAAATTATTTAATGAAAACATTAACTTTGTTATTTGACATATCTAAGCTACTAAATTCAGTAAAATTAGTAAATTTATGTATTAACTCAATATTTAAATTAGTTGTTTATAAAAAAAATATATATATAATTCATCCGATGAAAATCGATTAACGGAACATATTCAACACATTAGATTTTATTGGACTTTAGTTCCGTTTATTGTTGATGTAATTATACCAAAACTAACTTTTTCAAGAATGTATAAATGTACGTTCACTTGTCTTAAAATAAAACGTATTTTTAAAAAGTATTTTAAAAAGGTTACTTTTATGGGCCAAACTCTATATTAGCGTATAGATATATTTAATTTGAATATGTTACATTTTATATCATAAATATGTACATATTATGTTTTTTGTATGTTATATAAAAAATTGATATAATTAAACATATATATTGTACAGTTATATCTGAACGATAAACATGTTAGAAAAATAAATTTTAACGTGTGTGTATGGGAGGGATGTAATATGATTCTTCTAGGTGACCTAAAATTGACAATATGACATCTATTTCTAAACATATACAGCATAAACACTAGTGTATCGCACAGTTTTTTCACGAAAAAATAGTAAAAGTTAACAAAATTATTTTTTAAATAAGTTGCCTTAGTAACAATTTAATATATATGTTTATTGGGTTTTTTAATGAACCCTTTTTAAAATACGGTATTTTATATTTAGGTTTAGTAGGATATTTTAATCACAACTGGGTTGCTAAGGATATATCTTGTTTTATTTATATTGTGTTGTATGTCTATACTGTATATATATATATATATATTCAGATATTTATTTTGACAGTGTCTAAACTCTTCTGCAATTAAATGTAATATTTAATACGATCAATGCTTTAATTTTTTGCTCGGGATAACCAATTGATGAATTGATGATAGATAGAGTTCATCAGGCCGGAACGCGGTCTCTTGTGACCCTTTTGACAAAAGTTCTCCAATGTACACGGTTTTGTGCCGATCTTGACAGTTCTTGAAGAGTCATTCCAGTGACTTTCTTCAGGTTGTCCAGCCAAGAAATTCGCGGACGACCTCTTCCCCGATTGCCTTCAATGGTGCCGAACATCAC